>CM046336.1:36999901-37266825 GCA_025403435.1 Artocarpus heterophyllus
AAGTGTTATGATATCCTAATATGAAGGATCTCCCATCTAAGAGTTGCGATGATGCCATGCGGTGGTTTTGAGAAACTGTTTACCTCCATGCATGGAAGTATTATCATGTCCAGGAGGACTACCCTTAATGCCAAGCATAGCATACTGGTTGGTCTGGTGTGGCATTCCCCTTGTTAGGTGGTCGGCAAGAGCTGGGAAGGCCTTTTGGTATGGTCGTCGACCATGCATTGTTGATGATTTTGGTCGCTATGCAATGGCGACATTCTAGCAATCAGGGTGGTTGACAGGCCTAAGAGGAGATCCTCAGACAGCTTGCCGAGCACACCCTCAACTAACAATAATGTTTTCAGTCATGATCCATATAATAGAATAATAAAAAGAAAATTTTAAATATGTATGATGAAATGAACAAAACATGATGAAATTACCAGTAAAAACCTGTGTTTTACCAAGAGGATATTTTTCATACCCTATCACATTCTCCTATAATCATTGTTGCCCTAGAAATTTTCAAAAAGGATATTGATTCTAAAAAATAATAAGTTCATGTGTGCACATTTTTTACTTTGTTTAGTCTTAATATAATTGGCAATAATGTTGGGAAACAATACTATTTTTTTTATAAAATGCTAATTGTTCTCAAGATTTGAACATGACATATCTTCTTTAACTCACCTAATTCTTACTCAGTGACGGAGCTAGGATTTTGAGTCCAAGGGGGGGGGGGGGGGGTGTGGATTTTTTTTATCAAGATTATTCTAACATATATCAAGCGAAGTGCACATACTGATCATGTCATTTTTTAGTCCTTTATTGTTTTTAAATCGTACTTTATAATTAGATTAGAGATGTTATATTACATAATAATAAAAACAACAACAACAACAAAATAAACATCGCAAGTGTTTATATTAAAAACATGCATTAAAATAATATATAGAGGGTTTAAAGACATGGTATGGATAGTTTTGAGAGTACAAAGTACTTCGTATAATCAGCTACCTTAACCATACATGTAGAAGCATTGATAAAGAAAAGATCAGATCTTAAACAGGATGCATTTTAAGAATACTAATTATTCCAAAATATTAGCCATCCCAATACTAGAGCCAATGAATCTAAAAGCTTTAACAATAGCATGTCATAAAAAATACTAGATGTGGGGGAGAACAGTTATTCAGGACACAAGAAATACAAATGAACATGCTATAATTAAAACCAAAAGATTATAGAATGGAGGTTCAAATCCAATGGTCAAGCGTTGCAGTGTCGATTTTCCTATCAAGCTTGGACGTTATAGTGTCAGACTCTAGATGAATGACTTGTATTTTGTCAAGCAACTCTTCAGCTGTTGAAGCAAAACAAAGATTTGTCTCTCCAACTCAACAATGAAGTTTTGTTCTACAACGTAATCTAAAAACTTTAAAAGACTATCATAAAAACTATTTATATTCAAAAGACCTACAGGTTTCGAGTGAATACCCAACAGACTCCTACTAGTAACTATGAATAACTTTTTAAGGGGTGCCTAAACCACTAGGTAATGTAATGAAAGCATTAGAATTATGGATCATGTTTCAAACACTTAAGGATGTCCAAAACTCTCTCTTCTTTACCTATGGTTTTCCCACAGAGGTTTCCCTCAGCAAGGAGATGAAGGATAGTCCCTACAACATGGTTCCCCTTAGAATGTGCTGTTGTTGTTACATTCCCCATCAACCCTAAGTTATCTCCCCTCATAAATCAGCTTAATGTTCTTACATGCTAAGACTTATACTAAGTGTTCTATAGCTTCTAAGTAGACTCTACATTTACCAGGACTGGAGGCACAGAAGACACAAATAGTTTCGATTTTCCTAGATGAATAGGAGGAACGATGTTTGGTCTCTAAAATAGACTGACTCTTTTTTTACTTTTTTTTGTTTTTGTCTTAAGTGTGCTCTGCCTAAACTTTGAATCTCGAATGAGATTTTAAGGAAGATAAAAATGCAAAAAGACTAAGGAGTTATGACATATAGGTGATGGTAGGTTTAAAAAAGTTATAAAAGTCCGAAAATAAGATATGTACATGTTAGAAAAAAGTTAGACCAAATAAGTTTAGATTTTTAAAAATAAACACACAATCAGACCGACTTTTAACAAACAAGACTCTAACCATACAACTTTTGACAATTTACAAACAAACAAACAAAACCCAACACATTTAAGTGTATACTTTTTTGACAAAATAAACACGAATCTAGAAAAGTCAGTAAAAGACAATGACATGCTGTAAACATTTTGATAAAACAACACAAATCTAGAAAAGCCAGTTAAAGACAAATGACATATTGTAAAACTATTGACAAAATAAACACGAATCTAGAAAAGTCATTTAGATCTAAAAATTTCAAACTAACAACAAGAACAAACATGTGATGCATCTGAGAAAGTAATTTTTTTAAAATAAAACAAACAAAGATATCTAACAACTATTGTAATGATAAAATAAAAACAATATTTATTCTTTAACACATACTGTGATAATCTAAAAACAAACAAACACTCAAAACACAAAATACATTTTTTTGCATAAACACTCAAATGACCTCTATGGATTAAAAATTTACTCACCATCTAATTTTCTTACAAACTGACAAATAGGGTCTTTAAATGCCAGATTCGTGAAGTGTTGTCTTTCTGCATGGAATTTGGGCCAGTGATTAGAAATTGCATCTCGGACATATCCACTCGGATGATTCTAAAGAGAAGCATGGAGGTCATCCAAGTTCTCTTTAGAAAGGTCATCTTTGCAGAAATGGATTTTGTCCTCCTTATATCGAGCCGAACGACACTTACCCTCACAAGTTTGTCACTCACATTTGTTACTTCTAGACTTGATGGCACAAGATCTTCTTCTCATCGCACTATGACGGGTACCCACGCTTAGAACTTGAACGAATTTTTCCTTCGATTAGTATCCTTACATCACCAGGGATTTCAAAACATATAAGAATCCACAGTCGAGTGACTCTAGATTTGTATTTCTGCTTGACAATCTTTTGAGAAAGTAATGAGAAGTATTTCCTCAGGAGATGTCGCTTTGGATCCATAGAAACAAAGAAAAAGAAACAAGAAAGAAAGAAAGAAAGAAAGAAAGAAAGAAGAAAGAAAAAGAAACAAGATCTGGAAAATTAAGAACAAGTTTCAAATTTTAGAGAGAAAGGAAGAGAATTCTAGAGAGAAAGGAGAATTTTAGAGAGAGAAAGAGCTTACCAAATCTGAGCTTTGATGCACAGTGATTAAATTTATAGACAATGTAGGACATTGTGTTGTATATTGTGATGGACACGAGACTAGACTGAAATAGACAGGCCCAACTATGATTAAAATTAATGGGCTCAGTTGATGCTTATCGAAGTTCAGCAACAAATCAACACGACGTGCAGTTGCACACAGTGGACTGTTTTTCTCTGTTCGGCTCTGCCTAATCGGGTGGACCTGCAATAAGAGGAGGGATGCTTTGGAGGCAAGAAGAAGACAGGTCAGTCAATGGACAAGGGCTCTTTGATGCTCAAGGTGTAACGCCCCCCTTACGGACGTCACAGATATCGTTACATTCTTACATTCATACATTCATATTCGTTTAAACTATAAACACAAAAGCAAATACAAAACTTATACGATACTTTAAATTGAAAATATAATTAAACATACTTAACCAGGATCCATTCGTACATTTTTTTTTTAACTTAACATTGTTAAATAACTTAACTCATTCCATATCATAATTTATTCTAATTCACTTTAAATTAATCATAAACTTATTTTAATAAAATAGATATACCAAGTAGTAAAATTAGGACTTATAAAAACATCACATCATATCTCATTAATCATCACATCATTTAAAGTTTACTTACTCCCACAGTTCGGCAGGCCGAACATGATCGCCAGGCCGAAGTTCCCTCAACCGGCAGGCCAACAGAAGCTTTGCAAATCTGGCTTAAAAACTCATCATCATCCGATAGGCCGAACTTTCAAAAATCGGCAGGCCGACCAAGATGTTCGGCAAGCCGACCGAGCCAAAAATCCTTAGGAAAACTTAATTTTTAAAACAAAACCAACCTTTCATAAAAATACGAAAGATCATAATACTTAAGATAATAAAATAAAATATAAAACATAGTTCAGAATCCTTTAAATATTTATCATAAAAATGTCTTCAAAATATGAAACTTGATTAAAAACATAAAAACATTATTCTTGGCATTCTTTCGGTTACAATTCATCGTGCTTAGTGCTCACACGCCTTCCCATGTCCTCCGCCTAATCCATGATTTTCTTACCTTTATCTGCAATATGACATAAAACTTGATTAAGCTAATGCTTAGTTAGTACATATAATTCTCATAATTTAAAACATTACATATACATCTTCATCATCATCATATCATAGAAGTGCCTTAAGCACAATTTCATAGAAACATATCTTTCATTACATTGACCATATTAAAACTTATTCCATTTTATCTTAAGGGCCCAAGTGTTGCACCATGAACATCATTGTAGGCGCGCCGTCATGAGAGGAGAAGGGTAGCTAATCCCAAACCAAACATGACATCATAACATTTCATTTCATAACATTGGTGTGCAACACTTATTAGGTGATACATATATATATATATATATATATATATATATATATATAATTTTCATGCTATGAAACATATCATCATCATACATGCATAACTTTAAATCATGAAAATCTTTCATAAGAAATCCTTTAAGGAAAATAACCATAAAATCATCATGAATACCATTGTGAACATATCATCAAACCTTGTAAAAGGTGTCATGTTGCAGGTGAGAATGTACTTACCTTAACGCTAGCTTACTTAACCTTAATATACTTTTGGTGACGACGCCGCGGTCTCGATGTGCTCGTTCCTTTGAGTGTTCATGCCATTTATCCATTTAAAAATACAATAAAATTAATACTTATCATAAAACATTCATTCATATAACATTCATATATACATTCATATATATATATATTCATCTCATATTACAAACATAATTCATAATCATCATTGTGAAAACATAAAAATTATCATCACATATAAACATTATTCATAACATGCTTCCTTAAATATTATCATCAAAACATTTCATACATTATAAACATGAAAATCTTTTGAAAACGTTTTCTAAAAATTTAAAATACATACATTTTAAAATTCATACAAACATCTTATTATCATGTATTTCAACATCATAAAAATATTTCATCGTTAATAAAAATCATTTAAACATATAAAACATTTTTATAAAACGAAAATCCAAAAATAACATTATCAAAACAGTTTTCTCATAGAAATCTCGTAACATAAAATATACTCATCATAACATACACATGCACATTCTTGTCAATTTTCATGAAAAACATCATTCATTTACCCCTTAAATAAACATTACATTTTTCTTGCATCATAGTCAAACAGTAATATTTTACTGTGAAGGGTAGAGGATAGAAAATTCATATTTTTTCATAGAAACACCCAAATGACATGAAACTTGGAAAAACATCACATAATACATACATAAACATCATATTAAAAACTCAAGACAAAATACAATACCTATAGAAAGATATTGCAGACGATTGGAGGAGGAGAATTCTTTTCAAAACACCAGAAAAACTGAATTCTTACCTTGAAAATTTCTTCTCAAAATTCTTGAATTTAACCAACAAAATATAACTTTTTCTTTCAATACTTGCAGAGAATTTTTGAAAGAGAAGGAGATGGGATTCGTGGAGAAGAGAAGAAGAAGAGAGGAATGCAGAAGAAGCGTCTCAGAAATTGAGAGAGAAAACGTGAGAGGATGAGAGAAAAATGGAAAAGAGCGTTAAAAAATTTTTAACGTTATGAGCATAACCAATGAATCAATCAATACTCTCCATTAAGTTAGAATTTTCTGACTCATTGATGGCTCATTGGCGTGGAGGAAGGAGAGAAAAGAGGAAAAGTCAAACAATCTCTCCTCACTTGCCATGTTATGCCCTCTTAAAATGGGAAACCATTTAAAATCAGACAAATCAATGCGAATTCAAACCTTTTAATTTCCTTAACAGATAAAACATTTCATTGTTGTGCCAATTAATCACAATAAATTACTCATTTAACGTAATTATCTCAGCTATAAATTTGGAGAGATTTTTGTTGACTGCTCGTCAACCGTGTTCGACCTGCCGATTTTTCCCTTCGGCTTGTCGGTTCCACCAAGTTCGGTCTGCCGATGGTTTCCTTCGGCCTGCCGATCTTGGGCAGACTTTTCGGCCTGCCGAACTTAAAAGTCTGGCCTACCGAACTGTCCTTAAATTCCATACATTATAACAATTCAATTCATCATTGCATCATAAATAAACATACATTAAAATGATCATGAACACTTGAGCACAACGATTCCATGCAGTCATCACCTATCATAAAACTTGACATAAAAGTTAGTAACATAAAATCATGAATCATAACATATAACATAAATTATTGATAAAGATTCCTTAACATCATTACTAACTTAACGTGATTCATTACATAAAATTTAGGTGGGTGTTACACAAGGTAGGGTTGCTAGGCAAAGAATGAGAACTTATTAGGTGGGAAGAAGCATGTATGCTGGATGCAATAAATACACCCTATTTATAGGTTGTTACTTGGACCGGGTGTTAGGTGCGTTTTACCCATGACCTGAGTGTCATATTAAGGCGTGTCAGGTGGCAGAGGACAAGTGTCGTGCCCTTTGTTGGTGCATTGTTTTCCATCCGATAGCGAGTTGTTCACTATCTGTTGGCCAGTGATGGTGAGTAGTAGTCCATTTACAAGTGAAAAGAATCTGACCCGAGCTGTTGCTTGACCCGAGGAGGTGACCAGTTGCGGTACAACACGAGAGACCTTGAAAAGCACCTCAGACAAACAATCAAAGCTCATCGGGAATAGTTATCAATCACCGTAGCTTTGCCGAGCTTCTTGGCCAACCACCTGATGTAAGGCTCCTCGGCGGTGGCGTTGAGCTCACCCTCAATAGGCTCTCTTTGTGGTGGTGTTGTTGTTGCTATCATTATTATTATTATTATTAAAGAAAAAATATATTAAAAAAATTAATAATCTAGGGGGGACCATGGGCCCCTTGTCCTCCCTGTGCCGTATCTCTACTCTTACCAACTGGGTTAACATCCTAGTTTTGAAGCCTTGGATTTCATCTATCTTCATTTTCAAGAACAAATATAAAAAGCCCATCCTATCCCTTTTATTTTTCATTGCCATCCTGTTTGTTGATTAAATCTTTAAACACATGGTAGAGTTTTTTTTTTTTGGTGAGTTTTTATCATGGTCTCACCTCTTATACCTTTTCGTTCTATTGATGTTACTTGCGGTACATTTTCTTGAAAAATTCCAACTTTTTCTTTGTTGAAAAAATAATTATTCTTTGTTTTCTCAAGTGCTAGACTAATGTCTCGATAAATAGTGCTCAACGTGTCTCATTAATAAGATTTAAATCTAGGTCTACAAACAAATTTTTAGAGTTCTGTGCTGATCTTGTGAAGTCATATTTTGATTTTTCTTTTTTTCTTCGTTATCAATGAAAAGGAATTTCTTAACTCTTATCCCTTATCAATTAAGGTTAATTAATTGGGTTAGTTATTCAACTAAAAAGTTTAAAAGACATTGAAAACGAAAGAAGAAATGCCACTTGATTTTCAGTGAAAGCTACACCTATTCAATGGCATGCATTATTTGCAGGGTTTAAAAATATGTGCGGTTCGAAGTAAGTCAATAACGTATACATACATACACGCACACATACATACAAGCATACATACGTTCATATAATTTATAGTTTCAAGGTCTTCTAATATGGTATGTTTTATCCACAAGTAACCCAGCATGAATACTAATTACGCAAGACGGAAGAGTGAATGATCTAATATAATAATATCCAATCCAACCCCAACTTCTGTCCCTTGAACTTGTCAACCAAGTTAATTTGGTCAAGTCTTTGTCGTGACTAAACTCACAGCTTGTCAAGCAAGCATATATATGTGAGTGTCAAAATTGAAAAGTCTATTTTCAAAGCTTTTGAAAGACAAAAAGGCAAAGCATGTTTCATAGTATCCAAGAAAAGAATCAAAGGTTAATTTGAAACTTTCTACAAGACAGAGTGTGCGTGTGTGTGTATATATATATATATAGATAATTAAGGTCCGTCAAGGCAGGTTATTTTGGCTTTTGATTTAGTTGTTGCATATTTTTTGAACAGAACCAAATTTCACGCACATATATGTTGAGTGTTGACTGACACAAAACCTGGATTCCTCTTTCTAGCTTTGCTGCAATTTCAACTTGATCCACATCGTGGCCGCGTTTAGATGGAATTAGGTACCGCATCGCTTACATTTTAGAGTCAATCTGTTATGCGTATTTTTATTTATTTATTTATTTTACGTAATACTTGAGCTTTTTGTATATAAGAGATTTTGTGCTGATATTGTGCATTTTTAAGGTTTTACCGGAGAAGATTTTTAAGGTCTCCTTTTTTAGCAGTAGATCACACTTTAACCTATCATCATTTTTGAGCTTGATATTTCTTAACGTCAGCATGCAGTCCTCATCAAGACTTTCTTGGGAGTTTCTAGTTTTCGTTCTGCTTTCGATTCCCTTTTTCTTTTGCTTCTTTTGAAGTTATTTTATATTGAAAGGTTTTATAATCCTCGTTTCTTAATTAGGGATTTGATTGAGAATTTGAAATCTAGTGTGGATGACAACCTAATTAGCACGCACTATTTCTCTTTTGACATCAGTTATCCTCTGTTTCATCCCAAAAAAAACAAAAAATTATTAAAGGGTTTATAGTTCTTTTTGTGTCAAGTATATTTATATGGCAATATATACCTTAAATTACATAGGTGGCTAACTCCTTTCTTTTTAGTCCTAAACTTCCACACTTTCTCAGGAATTAGTTGTAGTGTCAAGTCCTTAAATCTTAATTATTATTATCGCTTTGTATTTTGCTACTTAAACGGCCTTAATTAGCGTAAATTGTTTCAAAGTGGCAATGCTTTTGAAGTTGAGTGGAAATAACGATGCAAACTGCACCAAATTGGGCATACATAGGTCAACATAATGATCTTGTTCAAGTAATTGCCAAGCGTTGTGCACGCACGTTGACCATCACTTATGACAACAGCTTAAAAGTCAACTCTCTGAACGCGTAAATAAACGCGGAAAGTACGTCGCGTTACACTTGTAAGTTGTAAGTCTGTGCATACGTCATTGTTTTTTTCTTTTAAATATTTTGGGTAGATTTATAAATACATCATTAATTAGTCTCTAAAATGCAAAAAAATCGAGTTATTGTTATTGTTATAATTAAACTATAAATATTTCACCCTTTTTAATGCAATATGGTTCTGTTTATACATCATTTTGTGCAGGAGCTAACACCAAGAAATTTGACCAATAAACATAAAAATATGTTTTTTTTAATGAAATGAACATAAAAATATGTCAAGTTGATGAACTTATATTTTTTCGTATACTTGCATGAATTGTTTTCTTAAAACATGTGAGCCGAACATGATTGAGATATAATTGACAATATATATTAATGTTAATGTATTGAAATTAGAAGGAGCAAAGCAACAATAAAATTATTAAGCATGCATGCGAGACGACAAACGGAACAAAAATGTGTAACACCTGAACATTTTTACTACATTAAAAATGCAATAAATTAAAAATTATATAAGACAAAAATACAGTTTAAGGAGAAAAATACTGCATAATAACATGAAAAATTATACAATATTAGAATAATACAGTGTAAGAAAGTACACTGATAAAGTTATGCAGTATAAAAATTACATTGCAAAAGTAACACAGTGTAGGAATTGGACTGTTTAAGGTCATGTAATATAAAAATTGGACTGTTTAAGTTAAAGCTGTATAGGAATAATATTTTTTAGAGAATATGGATAAATAAGAAAAGCTGTAATACTATAGAGAATGTACCGGCAGTATAAGAAAAATATTATCAGTATAAATTTAGACTTTACAAAGTAAGATGATATTGGCATGACATTATGTGATGGATGTGGATAAGTATTGGAGGTTATGGGGCCTCATGAATCGTATGGAAAAGAATATTAACAATATAGGAAAAAATACTGTCCATATAAACTTGAACTGTGTAAAAAGTTTGTTGGACACTCAATAGATTTTGATTAGGCCACCACACCATGAAATGTGTCCCAATCACCTAAAGCCACCCAAGGAACCCACTTGATTACCATGAGTCAAAAGGTGACTCACCACCACTTATTGTAAAAAAAAAAAAAAAAGAAAAGAAAAAGAAAAAAAAAGTTGAATTAGCTCATTATATAAGAGACCAAATAATGGTCTCCACGGTGGGGAAAAAAAAAGGAAGCATGAAAAGGAAAGGAAAGAAGGAAAGAAAGAAAGGAAAAGAAAGAAAGAAAGAAAGGAAGAAAAAAAAAGTCTCCATTTCTTCCTCCCACAAACCACCACTCCAAAGTAATTCTTCTGAAAAATTTTGATGATTTCCAGGCCTCCAAATCAAGCTTAAGACAAGCCCTAATGTTTCAGTGCAGAGTTTTGTAACTTTGGAGGTAAGATTTCAAACTTTTTCTAAAGGTTTTAATGATTTTTTTTCAAGGTGATGGATGGGTTTTTAATATGATTTTGTCATGGTTTATGAGAAGGGAATCTAAGCAAGTTTAATTGCACAAGTAGAGGATCAAGAAGATTGGCAAAGTAAATTCAAAAGTTTATACTTGAAAAGTTTATGTTTTTTTTTTTAATGTATACCAAGTGTGTGATGAAATGTTTAAGCCATGGCATGTAATATGGACAATATGGCATGGTTGTTTTATGTTATATGTTGATGATGATGATGGTTGAAAGCAGAAACTCAAGGTTGTGGTAAAATTTCAAAAGGAACTAAATTGCAAAGAAAAAACAATTCTCTATAGATTTAGAAATTAGCCAAAAAGTCCCTCTAAACGATAGAATATCAAGAAAGTTAAAACAAAAATGTTGTAGAACGCGCCGAAACTGTTAGGACAATATAGACAGTTTCTTAAAATTCTGCCCGGTTTAGAAGTTATGAATTTTACGAAATTTTAGGCACAAAATTTCAAGAAATGAAAATGTTATAAAAAGTTTAGAATTTGACCATGGTGCTTTTTTAAGTTTTATTCCTTGTGAGAAACTGAGGTTTTTGGTATAAAGTGGTTGTTTTTGGTTTCGGGGGCAAAAATGTATATATTTTTGTATTTTGGGCCAAAACCATAAAATTATGTGAAAACTAGGTTTTTCAACAAGAAATGTGTCACAACCCGCCTTTTTGGGCTGTGATAAAACTCTTTCTTACTTACTTTAAGGCAAAAATTTAAGGATTTTTTTTTCCTTTTTAATAAATACTGTACATATATTGGTTTAACAACTTTTGAAATACAAACATATACTTGTGTTTACATAATCACCTTTCTTTTGCAATGTAGCTTATCAAACATTACTTATCTTAAAACACCATACAACGGAAAACATATTGTGGCGGAAACCATACCCAGTTTGCACACATCATCCGTCTGCCAGCTCATCATTACGATTTATTCTGACCTTTTCGTCGGAATACCTACAGCATGAAATACTTAGTGAGCCTACGCCTAGTAAGTCCCATATAAACCCACATGCACATTCAATAAAATGCATGATCTCATTATGCTTTCTTATAATCCTTCCTTATCATTATCATTTCTTATCTTTAACTAGGGCCCAAGTGTTTGTACCATTACGCACTTAGGTCTACGTAATACCGCGACCATCCTGTAATCCTTAAACTTTCCTTGAGTCAGGAGTCGGTACAACACTTTTCTTAACTTTTGGTGATTCATTTACTAATTCACTTATTATGGTTATCATACTATGCATGAAGTGATGATCACATGTTATACATAACATAATCTACATAAACGCTCTTGTACGACATAGTACACACAGGTACATACTTTATATACACACTGGTACACATTAATATACGCACAGGTATATAACATAATATACTTACAGGTACTTAACATAAAATATACACACAGATACAGATCATCATATACACTCAGGTACATGTCATAATATACTCTCAGGTGTATATATATATTCCGTATACTCACAAGTATACCCTTTTATTATTATAAATACTCATTTCATTGTATATATACAAGTATACACTTTGATATACACATAGGTATACATATACACATTTTGCACTCTAAGCCTATAATTTCATACTATAGGTGAGATGGGTACTTACTTGATGCGAATGTCAGGCAACTTAACCTCGATTTCCCTTCTCCTAGACTCCTAGGATCCTGTTGGCCAATTACAAAGCCATTAGCCAAAATTTCACTATGTTTCGATACAAAACATCCGTTACTTAATAAATTGAGTTGCATTACTATATACAACTCTAAAACCACTAGTTTTTCTTATTTCTATCTAACTCTACCTTATCGTTTCTAATGAAGGGCTGGAACCCTTTTTTCTTTTTTTTTTTTACCATTCTTTTTCCAACTGACATGTTTCAGAACGGTTCGGGTTATTCGGGCAAAAATAACGATTTTGCCCTCTGTGGGTCCACTAACCTACCCGAGCTCGATTTCGTTATTCTTACGAAAATAACCACATACTAATTTTAAAATAACACCCTAGTGGGTCAAATCTCCTTATTTCTCAATTATGCCCCATTTTCATAAAACTTTACGGTTTAGTCCCTGAATTGAAAATTTTAACGATTTTGCCCCCGGGACTAAAATTTACTACTTTGCATCAAAATTTCCTATTTTTCTCAAGGATCATTTTTTCTCAAAGTACCATATTCAAAATCCTTTAGGAAATTACGTTTTTGCCTTTTTAAAAATTTTTCACAATATTTGTAAATTCTTTGAAAAATCAAAATCTCACAAACGACTGAGTTTTTTGATGAACCATCTGCAGTGCCTAATAGTTTCGTCGAGATCTACAACTTTCATGTTTTAACTTTTCCCAAAATCTCACTGTACAAGGGTGTTTTTGGCCATTTTTCAATTCTGCCGAGAGAAATCTTTTCCTTTCAGTTTAGTCCCCATAGCATTTTAACAAAAATCCGCTTCAAAATTACAATTCTACCCCTGTAGAATCCATTCCATGCCTTAATCAAAACATTCTCATGCTCAAACATCACTTTTACTAAAACTAACATTAAATTTACCAAAATAATACCTTTTGCAAAAATTACCGTTTTGCACCATAAATCAAAATTTCACAATTTAAACATGCCATACTTCACATATGCATGAAATTTCATCAAGTACATGCTCAAGAACCCACATAGGTTCAAAGTAATAAAAATCAAAATAAAATTTATAAAATTTCAAAACTTTAAAGCTTAAAACTTACCCAAATGGCACCTTTTTGATTTCTAGCCTTCAAAGTTACTTTGAACTCTCTCCTAGGCTTCCTTTCCATGCAAAAATACCATGGATTAATTTTTCCCCTTTACCCATGAAAAATCCCTTGAAAACTCATTAAAAAGTTTAGGATTTTACCTTAAAACTTGTAGAAAATCCTTGTACTTGCTTGTAAAACTTGTTTGGGGTTATTTTTTGCAAGGTTTGGGGATGAGAAATTTTTTTTGATAGCTTGGTTATGACTATCGAACATGGAAGGAAAGGGAAGAAAAGAAAAATTGTGATAATCTTTCCAAAAATGCATTCTTATCTCATTTGGTGACTCATGGTAACCCATGAGTATACCACCTAGGTGTCATGAGATGATTGGGCCACTTTTCTAGACATGTGGCCCAATAGAAAATCAAGGAGTGTCCACTTTATAGAGTTAAAAATTTATACTGTGTAATTTTTTACCACACAGTATTTTTCCTATACTGTCGTAGTCAAATCAATGTACTTTCTATCCTTAGACAGTATAAAAATATTTGACTTACTTTTCGTTCACTTTTGGAGGCCAATCATAACATTTTTTGTATCTATGTTTTCATTTATCAGTATATCATACTGCTTCGGCCTCCTTTTTACCCCTGATTTGGGTTTGAAAAACTTCTATATCCTATTTACATTCTAATCACCCACTTATTTATATCACAATTTTATAATTAATCGTGATATTAAATTTATTTTATGGATATTATCTAAAAAATTTTGAGTAATTAAACTCATAAAATCTGCATTCAGCAATATCTAACATTGCATCACATTTGCCATAAAATTTACATTCAATGCCTTTTATTCCTACTTTACTGTAATTTTTACAACAATTTAAATTCTTTTTAAAAGTAAATTCATTAATTAAACCCAATTAAATATTAGGTTTATTAATGAAATTTTTCTCGGTCATTACAAAATGTAGAATTCTTACACTGCTGTAGGTAGTGAGTGATTAAGGATGCTAAGTTCTAAAGAATTCAAAATCTAGTCAAAGAAAATAAGGAAAGAAAAACGATAGGGGCAAAATGGTCATTTTGCAAAAAAGACCCAAAACGCCTGATGTCGGGAAACATTCTTTAGTGGGAATTTTTTCATAATATGTAGGTAATAGAATGGTAAAGTTAAGCAATGGGTTTTATAGAGTTACAAAATGGACGAAAAACCCGTTAGGGGTAAAATCGTTATTTTTGAGGAAACAGCTAGAACGAAGTCGAACACTCCGATTTACCATAATGTTCTTAGATGAAAAATGTTTTGTAATACGTTAGGTAACAAAACCGTCACATGAGACGAGAAATTTAATAAGGGATATTTTAGTAAAACAAAAGTAACCCGGTAGGTTACAAAGTCAAAATAAAGAAAGAAATGGTAACCCAGTGTGTTATATAATTAAAAGGAAAAGTAACCCCAGTGGGTTAAAAAGCTAAGTGAAGGAAAGATAAACCAAAGGTTTATAAGGTTAAGTAAACAGAAGGGTAAACTGATAGGATACCAAGTTAAGTTAAGAGGAAATGAATGTTTAATATTTACATTTTATTATCAATCGAGTAGATTGATAAAAAAAAGTTTATTAATGAGTTGGTTGTTGTTTGATAAGGACACAGAAGCCGACTAACGAAAGGAAAAGGAAGGGAATAGAGAACGCTAGAGCATAGTCTGGGTAAGTTCAAACCTCACTTACTGCATGAAGTAAATGATTTTTTTTTAAATATTTATGTATACGTTTATAAATGAGTTTGCAATTATTATGCAAGTTTCTTTTAAAGTATGTTTGCATTTATTATGCAAAAAGTTTCAAAGTACAAAAGCAGATTTGCAATGAATTTACAACTGTTATGTTTAAAGTCTATTCGCATATTGATATGCATAATATTTTTAAAAGTTCAAGTTATGATTTCATTGTTTTGAAAGTATGTTTGTATTTTTTTTAAATGCATAATGTTTTACAGTATAATTTATAAGTTTTATGTCGCATTTGTTATGCAATAAGTTTCTGAGTACAAGTTATGATTTGCAAAATGTGTTTGTGCTTTATGTTGCATTTGTTATGCAATAGGTTTTACAGTACAGGCTATGATTTGCAAGTGTGTTTGTATATGAAGTGATTGCATTTGATATGCTCACTAAAATTAATAAGAATGTAACGTAAAGATAAAAAGAATGTGACATACTAGCCTCCTTGTTGTGAGGTGATGAAAGTAAAGTTAAAGTTTGACCTCTTAGATGTGAGGTACATGACCTCGATGTTCGATGGTCTCAAGACTTCCACAAAGAAAGCATCATATTTATGATCTCATGATTAAATATGTCGGTACGAACACTAAAGGTTATAAGATAAAGAAAGTTAAGAAACAAGGATAAAGGTTAAAAAAGAAAGGAATGTTTAAGTTTATAGAACATTCATAAAATACTCATAGTTGAAGTTCATAATTAAGCATAATAGGAATCATGCGTTATGAATTTACTTGTGTTCCTTATTATAAAGTATTTACGTTAAATGCTTATGAAAAACATTTTGAGAAATGCTTTATGTTAAGTGTTTATGAAAAACATGTTTATGTTTACAAGAAAAGGTTTATAAATGATGTTTTAAGAAAAACGTTCAAGAAATGTTTTAGAAAAAATATTTATGCAAAACGTTTCATAAATGTTTATGAAAAACGTTTATGAGAAATGTTTTTAGAAGTGCTTATGAAAAAAAAATATTATGAAAAACGTTTTAAGAGAAAGGTTTTTATGAGAAAAGTTTTAAAGCATGTTTAAATGATTTGTGAGTTTATGTTTGAAGTTATTAAACGAAAGTTCATTAAAAATTTCTTCATGCTGTAGGTAGTCCTACGGGTGACCAGTAGGACCTATTTGAGAAGCTTGGTGTTGCTGAGGGCAGATGCGAAGATTTAGGTATAAAGTATCATTACTGTTCGTGATTATAATTACCATAAGTGGTAATAAAATGAAATATCATAACTGTTGGTAATTATTACAAATAGAAGAATTTGTTGTGACAATGAAATAGAAGAAAATAATCAAAATCAATGCTATAGTTTTTTTTTCTTTAGTGTTAAAAAATAACTCTTTTTTCTTAATATGCAATTTTTTTAACCATATTTGAATGTTTTAGCTTGTTTATTTTCTGTTTGCTTACTACAATGACTCCATATAGCAAACATTTCAAATGTAGGATATAATTTGATGAAAATTTGACCATATATATTTTTTTTGAAATGCATAGAGCATCTTATACTTTTGCATATCATTTTTTTCCTTGTTAATAGCCACGAGCGTTAAAGGGAATGAGATAAAGTTACATGAAAAAAAAATACAGTTAAAATATTGTACAATATTATAACTAGAAGTTAAAAAAAAAAAAAAAAAAAACACACGCACACAAAATGAATAGAAAAACATATGTATTCTTCTCCTTCCAAAATAACGTTTTTATTCTTTTTCCACTAAATTCAAATATCGAATTGTTAATAATTGGGCAATTTTAACAATTTCATTGCTTACATATTATGTTTTAAGTGCAAGATTAAGAGAATTGACTTAATTTGAATGCTAAAAATAGGATAAGCATAAGAGAGGAAAATAGCAGAACGAGTCATCGCATAAATATATGTACTTCGAAAGGATACGGTATCCAAATTTTGTACAAGTTTTTGTGTTTGAAGTTGGAGTAAGACTCAAGGAAAGTGGGCATAACTTTCCAAGAATATTTCAAACTCTTATCTTATAGAAAAAAGCGAGGGAAACTCAAAAAGTCATTTTCGTTGTGGGTCATAAATCGGTTTATAATTAAACTAAAGTTTGGAATGGACTTGTTCATACTTCATAATCGCCATAGCTTACGTCACTTTAATAGAATTCTCGTACTTTCATCAAGGCTCCAAGTAATTAGCAAAAACTTGTATATATAAAGTTGCGTAACTCCCAAGCTTTTCATTACTAACTCCAACAGAAAAAAAAAAAAAAAAAAAAAAGAAAAATAAACTAATGTGGTATTTGACAATATGAGTTAAAACTAAAAATTTTGATTCCTATAAAATAAAGCTCTCAGATGTTACTGTGTTTTAAACTAAAATTAGCTGTAATTAATGCTCTCAAACACCTTATAAATAACTTCTGAAAAGAAAAATAGGTAAGAGGAAAGTTTATCTTTTATATTTATATACACGTAGTATATATGAATATAATTTATATGTATATGTATATATAAACAAATAAAGATGTCTATATATATAAGCGCACCCTCTCACGCACACATCAGTATTTTATTGAAAATACGGTTTGTGACGTATTAGCACACGTGGAGTCTTCGGGGTAATTAATTTTGTGTTAAGTATTTTTCATATTTTTTTCCTCTTTTATACAAAATGCACATTTGGAAAGCGAAAGGTTAGAGTCTTTGAAACTTTCAAGTATGCTTCTCAATATGTCCCACAAGTTGACTAGAATCACTTGTGTCCCAAAAAAAAAAAACGCTTTGATGGGTTAATAACAACAAAAAGGCCATATAAAATTCTAAAGCTTGTCTCCAAAGGAAGGGGAAAAAAAATATTTAATCGCAAATTTACATTGAATTTGACACTTTTCTCTTCAAACACAGAGTATATATTGTCAATATTGCAAATATTTTGTATATAATATGCAAGCTCGACATGTCTCTCGTGCAAGGAGTACTTTGTGCATGTATTTATGTATGAGACAATTTATGCCAAACTGCCTTCTACCCACTAAGATACCAAACATATTTTATTGATCCAACCCACAATACTGTTGCACTTTTTAATTTTTTTAATAACCATTTTCCCCTAATTGTCTGTAAATTATGGTCTTATCCATATTTTATATTGCAAATGTCATAAACGTTTTTTTGGAAGATATATCTATCACCGAACAAACTTGCACTACGTAAATCCTAAATTGCGATTTTGTTTATTTTATTTTATTTTATTTTTTTACTTTTCTTATTCATAATTTTTTTTTTTTTCAAAATATACCAATTATATATATATATAGTTAGTTAGTTAGTTGGCGGGGGTGAGGCCTGCTTTGCTTACCATGAGTTTGGATTTATAAGTATATTAGGATTCAATTTTTGTTTAACTTTATGTCTCAAATAATGTCAAACAAATCATATTATGATACGTCATTTAAAAAGTATGAAATAATGTTAAATAACATGTCATAATATGATTGATTGGACACTATTTGGGACAAAAAACTGGACAACCGATTTGCGTCTTTTTTTTTTTGGCTTTTTGTAACATGATCCTTAAACTTTTTTTGGTACGTAATTGAGTCTTTTAACTTACTTAAGTGTAACAACTAAGTCTTAATCACAACGCCTGTCAAATTTAGGACAAAAACAATTATATAAGATGCACGTAATCCCGTTTAAAAAGTCAAGGGCAGAATTTCAAACACCATAATGATTAAGATATATATATTAGGACGAAAACAATTATATAAGATGCACGTAATCCCGTTTAAAAAGTCAAGGGCAGAATTTCAAACACCATAATGATTAATATATATATATATATATATATATGTATATGAGCTCAAAACAATGCTAAAAAATCATTAACAATATAATTCATATTGACTCATCGATGAAATCATTAAAGTATATTGCAAAGTCATTCCAAAGAAAATAATTATAAAAATAATAAGTATATTGCAAAGTCAATACGCGTAGCCCAAAAAACAAACAAAAGTGAAAAAAAATAAAAAAAAGCGATGCGTTGGGATTTATACGTGTGTTTACGTAGGAAAGTGTGCATTGCTTACCACATGGTTAACTAATAATTAATTCATTTTAAGAAACATGCATACTTTGTTTTTAGTTAATTTTAGTGCTACTTCCTGAGTTCACAGATTCTTGCTTTCAAATTCACGGTAACGTTAGGTGCCGAAAGATGTTAATTAATTAGTAGATGCATTATGCTCAAAACAAATAGGCAAATAAAGAAAGTATACGATAAGATATTATCAAATTTAATTTTTCAGCTACTTATGTTGTGAACTTGTGGTATGTCTACTTTTGCATAATCGAAATAGGTATAAATCTGAATTAGTAGGATTTAAAGTTGTAATAGGATGTTTATTTGAAGTTTAAGATTTAGAACTGGAGTAATTGAGAATCTCATTTATGTGTTTATTTAATCTCAGAATCAGAAAAACTTGTTATTATTTAAATCTATTAAATTTAAAAGATAAATTGTAATAATAATTAATAAAAATAATGGTTTTAGTATTATGACAATAAATAATAAATTAATAGTTGCGCAATTGTTTCAGGAAAATAATTAAAATGAACTTTGAAAATTAGGTAAAATGTATAGAACATAAAAAAAAATATCAAAAAGTAAAATTTATTATTATATATTAATTAAAAATTTTATATTTATCATATTGAGGTTAATGCATTTCTTAATTCCAAATTTATATGGAGCCTATTAATTTTAATTCAGAATAAAAATTATGACTAAGATAGTATACATATGGATTGATTCTCATCCCCCACTCTACTCTTCACATATGTCAGGGGTAAAATTAAACCTAATTTTTTTCCATAAACCAGAAATAATTAGTTGGATTGTTAGAATTTTAAGTAGCACTCTTGCTTCTCTAACGTCCTATCACAAATATTTTGAAAATTTATAATCAAAAATCAATACAACATATATACGCACAACGCAATTTCTTTAGAAAATTAAATCGAAACAAACATATAAATGCAACACAATTCATCAAATGTGTAGCATTTGAGCAAAGAATTAAATAATTTTAAGAGCTTATTCCAGATCTCAAACTCATGTACAAAAATTAGAAATGATATTTCAATAAAACAAGAGTTTGCAAAATAACAACAATGCATTGCCGACCAAGTATTATTATCAATTACTATGTACATTAAATCCTTGAATTCTTTAAAAAATTCAAATGTACATATGGTCATGAAAATAATAAGAACGATATTACAAAATATTTACGAAACAATAATAGAATAGGCAATCATTAAAGATCGATATTTCGCATATTACTAACAAGAAATGTCTATTACTTTCCTTGTCAATATCGCCAAAGAACCACAAGGAAAATCAAAAAGAAAGATGCATAAGATAAAATTTCAAATTATTTTTAAGAAACTAATATCTAAATACCCCAACCGACAGATATTGATTTTATTCCTGAAATATATATATACATTTAAATATGAACATGAGGTAATGAGGTGAAACACCCAACATTGCCCGTGAATTCAAACACGAATGATCTGTAAAGAAAAATAAAATAACGTTTTCTTTTTGGTACAAAAAAAAAGTACACCTTTGAAATCACTTTTTAAGCCAATTGTCCCATAAAAGAGCCACGAAACCTCCCCATATCATATAGATACGTCGTCCTTTGTGCAGTTGTTTTCTTTGAATGTCTTCAAGTCAACATCCCTTTCTTGAATTAGGATATCAACTTTAATGCTTAGCAAGCTTTTTCATGGCCATTATATATATATATATGATAATAATTGTGCCCCTTTTTAGAATGTGCCACGTGGTAATATTGTGATAAACATTGATTTGTTTTATTTTTTTCATCTAGTACCATGTAATACTAAGAATATTTTTCATCACATCTTAAATAATTTCTTGTTTCCCTCTTGTAACATCAAAGTTATGTGGACCTCATTTATAGACACAAACGAAAAGTAATTTTGATCGAGTGGTTTGATGTTAATGATAAACAAGCCTCTTTTTGTGAAAACGTTTAGGGAGATAAAAAGTTTGAAAATTAAAGAAAAAGGAGCATGCTAAGGTAAGTATAATAAAAAATCATAGTAGTATTCTAGCTATTTAAAACTTTAAATCTGTATCAAATTTTGATGATCTTACATAATTTTTTACTATGACGAGATCTTTACTAAACATAACCCTTAAAAACATATACTATCAATATGATATCAAACCATAAAAAAGATATAAAAAAAAGAGTTGGAGCTCTTATAGTAAAACATGCATTTTGATTCTACTAGTTGGTCTTGTGATTTTAATCGTTACATTAACTTTTCAATTGTTTAATATTTGATTGTCTACATTAACAATTTATATTGCGAGATATAGAATTGTTTTCAATCATAAAACATATTGTTAAAAAGTAAATCTTACGATTAAAATAACAAGAAAAATGTTTGTTTGCTTAACAAAGCCAATTAGGATAAATATCACTCTTATTTAATTTTACGAGGTTAAAACCCTACTATTAACAAAACAATAGGTTTTAATTTAAAAAGTACACTATATATTAGGTTGGGTTTTATTTTCATGAGAGGCAATCATATTTAACCAAATAAAATTATAATCCTACCACTAACAAATCAATAAGATCCAATCAAAAAAATATATTATACACTAAATTAAGGTGTATAGTTTTATAAGCGTTGGAGTCATGATCCGACAAAGGCGAGATAGATTTCTCTTTTATGGGTAGTAAGATATGAGGATGGGAATGACTTTTTAAGGATAAATCAGACAACACATTTCAGATCTGATATCCCAGGCAAATTAAGTGGCTGAAAGAGTACTCTGTACCGTACAGAGGAGTTGACCATTAAGGGGATACAGCTGTCCACGTGTCACCAAACCGTTTACCCACGTAGTGTTTTCCAGGTAAGAGCGATACAATATACCGAATACCCAGACAAACAAATCTTGTTTGACAGTCGCTCACCTTAATTTAATATTGTGTATTCTGATTGGAAAACTTGAAGGGTTAAATATTTTGTTTTGGATTTGGGAAATTTGGGTTGGCACCTTTTTTTGTAGTTGTTGCCCTTGTTTCCTCATGGTCAAAAGAACATAACATTCATAGCTAGTAATTACATGCTTCGTTTTTTGCACATGAGCCCAATGTTCCTTTTAACATTACAAATTTGATTTATTCCATTTTGCAATTACTGCATATACACTAACCAATGTAATTCATGATATGATCAAAATCTATCACAAGCTGTATGCTTTAAAAATTTAACTTGCTCGCCTATCACAAAAGGCTCAAAGAAAACTTCCATTCATTATTATTATCATTATCATTATTTTTATTTTTATCTTTATTACTATTACTATTATTATTGTTGTTGTTGTTATATGTGGAAATATCTTTACCACTTTACAGGATTCTTTGTTATAATCGAAGTTGCTATTTCTTTTAACCACCCAAGAAAGCCTACCAAATTTTAGAAAGTAAAAGCTTGCAAAATTTAGCCAAAATATAGCTCTCTCTCTCTCTCTCTCTCCAGTATTATTTGATCAATGAAGAAGGAAATGATACCGAATGAAGAAGAAAATGAAAGAAACCGACACTCCTTATTTATTTTTTTGTATTTTCCTCTTGTTTCTCAAGAAAGTGATGGAAAAATTATTAAAAAAACGAAGAAAATGAGAGAGCAACCGCCAAGTAAGAGGGCGGCGGATCATACAGCAACATAGCTGGAAAGCATGCACGCTAGTGCATTAAATTATAACAAATTAGACAGCTAAGACAAGAAACATATATTATAGTTTATACACCCACTCCTTTACTTGTGTGTTTTTTTTCCTTAAAAAATAAAAATAACTTTTTATCCCAAAATCCCATAACTAAAAAGATGAGAAAAAAAAGAGAAATGAAAACGCGCTTTTTGTAAGTAAGTTGTCAGCACCGACATGTCCTATTGGAGTAATATTCATGAAATAGAACGGTCTAAAAAGGTAAAGTTCGCAGAGAATGATCAATAAAAACGACAAAGTAGAAGTCAGCTCCACTTGTTGCCCAAGGTTTGGTAATTGCGTAAAGTCAGCCTAGATTTTGTTGACGTTTTGCTGGATTTTTCTGCTCTATTATGATTCCAACACTTCGCTACTCAGTCTCATGACCTCCACTTTCTTGAGAAGACGTCAAAAAGGGAACCCAAGTAGTAGAGGTTTTTAATCTCATGGAAAGTCTAGCAAGTGTTGTTAGAATTATAACAATGGTTTAAAATATTATAATATATGAGAGTTTTATATTGTAGTAATTTTTTACTTTTTATTAGAGCATATAAGAGCTTTATATTATTTAATAATCACAACTATAGTTCTAACCACTATTGCCAAACACTCTATAAATTTGTCATGTTTTGCTTTGTAAGTCTAAGCACAATTTCAACATATTTGGTGTAACATTTTCTTTTAGAAAAATATAAAATTTTGTTTTATTTTTTCATAATTAATGCTTAATTATCTTTAAATGTTAAATCTCTCAAAAATTACATCAAAATAAAAAATATACAACATTAATAAGTATATGTTTGCTTTATGATTTATTAAAGAATTCTCACACAATAATAATACTTAAAGGACTATAATTATCATTAATGGTTGAATACCATTAATTTTTCCCCCTCAATTGTTTTATAAACATTGTGGGTCCTTGAGTGATCTCGACGGTGCAAAAAATGACTTGAATAGTTAGTTTAATTAGGTGAGATTATTATTTAGTGTCAAAGAGCTACCGCAAGTGATGATGATCACTTTTAAAAAGTGTCTAACATCGTATTAAAAAGTTAAAATTTATCATAATGTTATCATTACAGAATTTGTGAATATCCCGTATATGGCATTAGCGTCTGAATGATGCCAATTAGGCACTATAGATTTTTACAGAAAAAACCGAATTAAAAGATAAAATATTCCTAGCTCTTGTGATGAGGATTCTTAATATAAGCACTAGGATGAGGGGATGTCCACATCCCCCGTTAGTAAATTTGGTTTTATCTTAAAATGTTCTTCTTGAAAAAAAATCTGAAATCATTGATAATATTTGTGTATAAAAACAACTTTTGTAATTATTTATCATTGAAAAATGAAATAGGCAATTAGTTTTTTTAATTCAACAACTATTTTTCCAATCATTTTGTATTAATTTTGCAATGTAGTATTTATTTATTCATTTATTTGTATTTCTATACTATGCATAGTACCCATATATATCATTTCAATATTATTAATATTTATGTATGGAAAGTAACAATTATATTTCACATTTAGAATATATTATATAAAATGAATATGTTATATTTCACAAAATAAAGTTAAGCATCCATTTTATGTAGTGGTCTTTATATGTGTATTAGCAATATATGAAAAAGTTTACTGTATATGAATTTAAAATAAAACAAAAACAAGTATAAAATAAACATTAAAGTAACAAAAACGTTCTTATGAAAGTAAGAAAATATTAGGTTGAGTGACCATTAAAATATAATGCATAAGCTAAGTGAAGAAATTCTAGCCATTGTATATAAATTAAAAAAAAGTATTTAAACAATTTAGACCGTTAGATGCTTTAGTTAAAGTATCAAAATAAACAAGAGGATTGCCTCTTCTATTATAACTAATAGAAAAGAAGGAAAATATTTTGTAAATTTTTTTGAAGAACCGGAATATTTAAAAAAATTGTTTACTGAGAGTTTCACAAAACTAGGCAATATTTAAATATTCAGGTCTTTGGAGAACGGGAATATCTAAAATTTGGCTTTTGTGCAGGAGAACTATTCTCTAATGCAATATTGTATTTACTAATCTAATTTGACGTACGTTACAACTGGTGTCAATTTGGTATTTGGTTATTATTAGTTGATGTTTCTACCTTTTCATTTAACACATAAGATATTATAATTTTGATTCATTCACTTATTAAAAGTTTTTCTTTTACATGTTAAAATGCTAGGATTTTTTCAACAAAAGCAGATATAACATTTACATAGCAATAAATATTACAATACAAAAATACAAGCAATTAAATATGCTATTTTTTTACATTTTTTATATATTTAACATAGCATTGTCATTAGCATTTGCACTAAAGATGTTCTAAGTTTTAATGGTCCTTTATATTTTGTTAGGATTAATTGTTCTCGTCAACTCTTTTATTGATATAGGGTCTTCTAGGCTGAATTTCATTTCATCTTTAGTCCACAAAACTTCGGTCCCTCTTCCTTTCTATGCATTTCTAAGTAGTTAACCTTCTTCGTGTTGCTGCGATTTTGACTTGTAAATCTGATTGGATAAGCATATATTCTCTTTTCCTTGGCTATCATTTTTCTTATAATTTTTACTAGCCAAGATTTTAATGAGGTCTATTATAGGTTAGATTGTCGAAGGCAAAGTTTTAGCTTCTCATAATTCTAGCAGCATATATCGCCTAGACTTAGGCTTCTTAGCTTGTTTTATGTTACTTATAGTATGGTTCGCCGCTTGAGGGATTTTTCAATTGTTTTCATTTATTAATATACGCTGTAATTTTGGCTGACAAAAAAATAACAGTATGAAAGCAAAAAAAAAAAAAAAAAGTGACCTCTTCTCCATGATCTCTTCTTATTCTTGCGATCGTGTAGTTTGGTTCTATATTGACCTAATATATTGAATTGGACCAATATTGTATAAATAATTTCCAAGAAATTAAACTTTTTTGTCAGCCACTAGGCATGTCTTGGAGATTGGACTAGAGATCATTCAAATCCTAACAAATACAATCTGTTATATATCTATATATGGCGTTGAAGAAACGGAGACAGTGGACCACAAAGATATAAATTATAATACGTGTCCTATCTCTAGTACTTTTTGGTTTCATCATCACTTCCAACCTAATAGCACACGTTTTCTACAGTGATCAGCCAACAAAAACTTGTTTTCTCTTGTCAAGCTGGGTCGGTGGTCCTTCCTAGAGCTTTTAGACGTTTCCCTATTATTTTCAGCTTGTAATAAAAAGCCCATTCAAGGCTGCAAGGATACTCCTAAACCATATTAGTGGCACAAGTTTCTGTTTTTAAAATACGTTTGAAAACGTTGTTCGAACTAAAAGTTAGAATTGAAAATACTATAATAATTTAAAAAATAATAAATATAAATTTCTAATTAATTTTTTGTATTCAAGGTGTAAGAGTGTATTTGAATAAACACAAATTTGAACAGAAAAATTTTGATTAGTCAATGTAGTTATAGTGTCTTATGATCATTATTACTAATAAATATTTTTACATACAAGATTTATGCTTGTGGGTCAATTTATTTATTGTGAGTAGATCTTGCTAAACACTAATACTGTTGTGTATTTTTTAAGGGAATTCTTAGGTGGATTTCAAGAAAATATCATGCAATACTGCATTGTATTACATTAGTGCATCTTTAAATCTTAAGGTTTCTTCAATGTTGTATATATTTTTTAAAAAACAATATCTATTTTCAGATGTTTGATTATGGAAAAACCAACTCTAGCCACTGAAAGAAACATACTTTTTTTTTTCTCCTATCAACTGCTTTATAATAAAATTTACAAAGTTCTCAACGAATTAAATTGCATTGAAATCTCACTTTAAGATGCTAGTTTTTCGATCTCTTTATATACTAAAAAAAAATTCCACTTAAGGTACTTCTGAAAAATAGAATGTTATATGTACCAATAAAATTGTAGCCGTAGTCCTCACTTTTTACCAATTCATATGAGATTCTGATTCAAATGGATAATAAATTGTTGAAATAGACGGAATTTCTTGTTGACCTTTTGTGCTCTGTTATCAGATGGAGACTTGGCGTGGCCCACTTACAAAAGTGTTTCCCAAGCTGACTGCTGTGTGGGACCCGCTCAAATGATCCTTCAACGAACAACGGAGAGACACGAGATGAGATCCGGCACCTGTACGTGTACACTTTTGACTGACCCTTTGCCGTGTTTTGACGAAGGAATTGGATAGTTTCGGTGTGGTGTCAGCACATCGTTCTTCATGCTAAGGTTTCATAACTCTCCACTTTCAACACTAATTGAAAAACTTTTTGGAGCTCTTACCGTAAGACGTGCTTTTCAAACTTTGCCAAAAATTCTTTTTATGTTTGTGAAATTTAAATTTACTTGTTTCATCTCACCCATAAGCGATATGTGTCACTTTGCTTTTGTTCTTTATAATTGTTGTTGCCTTGGATCTCTTTAATACCACGCGCGGTTGCACACAGTGGTTAGACTACGTTCTCGGTCTTTTCGCGATTTCTTGGGTTGTATTTGCAAGAAGAGGGAATAAGAAATGCCTCGGAGGTCAAGGAGGACACAAATGTGATGCTAGCTAAGGGCTCTTCAATGCTTAAATTAGATACCTATTCTGCCTAGAAAAAGGCTATGGTAGGCGTGAAAGAGTCCAGTTACCTTGAGAGTAGAGTAAATGCTCCTATTTATAGTGCTAAACACAGACTAGGTGTATTGTACTACAATGCCAGGGTGGTAGGTGACAAGTGTTATGATCTCCTAATATGAAGGATCTCCCATCTAAGAGTTGGGATGATGCCATGCGGTGGTTTTGAGAAACTGTTTACCTCCATGCATGGAAGTATTATCATGTCCAAGAGGACTACCCTTAATGCCAAGCATAGCATACTGGTCGGTCTGGTGTGGCATTCCCCTTGTTAGGTGGTCGACAAGAGCTGGGAAGGCCTTTTGGTATGGTCGTCGACCATGCATTGTTGATGATTCTGGTCGCTATGCAATGACGATATTCTGCCAATTAGGGTGGTTGACAAGCCTAAGAGGAGATCCTCAGACAGCTTGCCGAGCACACCCTCAACTAACAATAATGTTTTTAGTCATGATCCATATAATAGAATAATAAAATGAAAATTTTAAATAAGCATGATGAAATGAACAAAACTTGATGAAATTACCAGTAAAAATCTGTGTTTTATCAAGAGGATATTTTTCATACCCTATCACATTCTCCTATAATTATCGTTGCCCTAGAAATTTTCAAAAGAGGATATTGATTCTAAAAAATAATAAGATCATGTGTGCACATTTTTTACTTTGTTTAGTCTTAATATAATTGGCAATAATGTTGGGAAACAGTACTATTTTTTTTTATATATATAATGCTAATTGTTCTCAAGATTTGAACATGACATATCTTCTTTAACTCACCTAATTCTTACTCAGTGATGGAGCCAGGATTTTGAGTCGAAGGGAGGGGGGTGGATTTTTTTTATCAAGATTATTCTAACATATATAAAAAAAGGTGCGTATGTTGATCATGTCATTTTTTAGTCCTTTATTATTTTTGAACTATGGTTTATAATTAGATTAGGGATGTTATATTACATAATAATAATAAAACAAACATCGCAAGTATTTATATTAAAAACAAGCATTAAAATAATACATAGAGAGTTTACAGACATGATATGGATAGTTTCGAGAGTATAAAGTACTTCGTATAATCAGCTACCTTAACCATACATGCAGAAGCATTAATAAAAAAAGATCAGATCTTAAGCGGGATACATTTCAAGAATACTAGTTATTCCAAAATATTAGTCATCCCAACATTAGAGCCAATGAATCTAAAAGCTTTAACAATAGCATGTCATACAAAAATACAAGATGTGGAGGAGAGCAGTTATTCAAGACATAAGAAATATAAATGAACATGCTATGAGTAAAACCAAAAGATTACAGAATGGAGGTTCAAATCCAATGGTCGGACGTTGCAGTGTCGATTTTCCTATCAAGCTTGGACATTATAGTGTCATACTCCAGATGAATGACTTGTATTTTGTCAAGCAACTCTTCAACTGTTGAAGCAGTAACAAAGATTTGTTTCCCCAACTCAACAATGAAGTTTTTTTGTACAACGTAATCTAAAAACTTTAAAAGACTATCATAAAAACCTTTATATTCGAAAGACCTATAGGTTTCAAGTGAATGCCCAACAAACTCCTATTAGTAACCATGAATAGCTTTTTAAGGGGTGCCTAAACCACTAGGTAATGTAATGAAAGCATCATAATTATGGATCATGTTTCAAAACACTTAAGGATGTCCAAAACTCTCTCTTCTTTACCTATGGTTTTCCCATAGAGGTTTCTCTCAGCTAGGAGATAAGGGATAATCCCTACAATATGGTTACCCCTAGAATGTGTTGTTGTTGTTACATTCTTCATCAACCTTAAGTTATCTCCCTTCATAAATCAGCTTAATCTTCCTCCATGCTAAGATTTATACTAAGTGTTCTATAGCTTCTAAGTAGAGTCTACATTTACCAGGACTGGAAGCACAGAAGACATAAATAGTTTCGATTTTCCTAGTTGAATAGGAGGAACGATGTTTGGTCTCTAAAACAGACTAACTCTTTTTTTACTATTTTTTTTTGTTTTTGTTTTAAGTGTGCTCTGCCTAAAATTTGAGTCTCGAATGAGATTTTAAGGAAGATGAAAATGTAAAAAGACTAAGAGTTATGACAAGTAGGTGATGGTAGGTTAGAAAAAGTTATAATAGTCAGAACATAAGATATGTTTAAGTTAGAAAAAAGTCAAACCAAATCAGTTCAGATTTTGAAAAATAAACACGTAATCAGACCGACTTTTGACAAACGAGACTTCAACTATACAAATTTTGACAATTTACAAACAAACAAACAGAACCCGACACATTGAACTATATACTTTTTTGACGAAATAAATATGAATTTAGAAAAGTCAGTAAAAGACAATAACATGCTGTAAACATTTTTGATAAAAACAATACAAATCTAGAAAAGTTAATAAAAGACATATGACATACTGTAAAACTTTTGACAAAAATAACACGATCTTGAAAAATCATTCAGGATGTAAAAATTTCAAACGAACAACAAGAACAAACACGTGATGCATGTGACAAGGTAACATTTTTTTTAAAATAAAACAAACATAGATATTTAACAACTACTGTAATGATAAAATAGAAACAATTTGTTATTTAACACACAATGTGACAATCTAAAAATAAACAAACACTCAAAACACAAAATATTTTTTTTTTGCAAAAACACTCAAATGACGTCTATGGATTAAGAATTTACTTCCTATTTATTTTTCTTACAAACTGACAAATAGGGTCTTTTAATGCCAGATTCTTGAAGCGTTGTCTTTCTACATAGAATTTGGGCTAGATATTAGAAATTGCACCTTGGACATATCCACTCGGATGATTCTAAAGAGAAGCATGGAGCTCATCCAAGTTTTCTTTAGAAAGACTAGCTTTGCAGAAATGGATTTTCTCCTCCTTATATCCAGCTGAACGACACTTACCTTTATAAGTCTGTCGTCCACATTTGTTACATCTAGACTTGATGGCACAAGCTTTTCTTCTCATTGCTCTACGACTAGTACCCACGCTTGGAACTTGAATGAATTTTTCCTTCGATTAACATCCTCACATCACTGGGGATTTCAAAACATATAAGAATCCACAGTTGAGTGACTCTAGACTTGTATTTCTGCCTGAGAATCTTTTGAGGAAGTAATGGGAAGTATTTCCTCAGGTGATGATACTTTGGATCCATAGAAACAAAGAAAAAGAAACAAGAAAGAAAGAAAGAAAGAAAGAAAGAAAGAAAGAAAGAAAGAAAATCTAGAAAATTAAGAACAAGGTTCAAATTTTAGAGAGAGAGGGAGAGAATTCTAGAGAGAAAGGAGAATTTTAGAGAGAGAAAGAGCTCAGCAAATCTGAGCTTTAATGCACAATGATAAAATTTATAGACAATGTAGGACATTGTGCTGTATATTGTGATGGACACTAGACTGGACTGAAATAGACAGGCCCAACTATGATTAAAATTAATGGGCTCTATTGATGCTTACCAGAGTTCAGCAGCAAATCAACACCATGTGCGGTTACACACGGTGGACTGTTCTTCCCTGTTCGGCTTTGCCTAATCGGGTGGACCTGCAACAAGAGGAGGGATGCTTCGGAGGCAAGAAGAAGATGAGTCAGTCAACAGACAAGGGCTTTTCGATGCTCAAGGCAAGAGTTACTAGGCAGAGAACGAGAACTTGTTAGGTGGGAAGAAGCATGCATGCTGGATGCAATAAATGCACCTTATTTATAGGTTGTCACTTGGACCGGGTGTTAGGTGGGTTTTACCCACAACCCGAGTGTCACATTAAGGCGTGTCAGGTGGCAGAGGACAAGTGTCATGCCTTTTGCCGGTGGATTGTTTCCCATGCGACGGCGAGTTGTCCACCATCTGCTGGCCAGTGATGGTGAGTAGTAGTTCATTTACAAGTGAAAAGAATTCAACCCGAGCTGGTGTTTAACCCAAGAAGGTGACCAGTTGCGGTATGGCACAAGAGACCTTGAAAAGCACCTCAGACAAATGATCCAAGCTCATCGATAATAGTTATCAATCACCATAGCTTTACCGAGCTTCTTGGCCAACCACCTAAAGTAAGGCTCCTCGGCGGTAACATCGAGCTCACCCTCGACAAGCTCTCTTTGTGGTGGTGTTGTTGTTGTTATAATTATCATTATTATTATTAAAGGAAAAATACATTAAAAAAATTAAAATCCTAGGGGGGACCATGGGCCCCTTGTCCCCCCATGCTGCGTCTCTACTCTGCCAACTGGGTTAACATCCTAGTTTGGAAGCCTTGGATCTCATCTATCTTCATTTTCACGAACAAATATTAAAACCCCATCTTATCCCTTTTATTTTTTATTGCCATCCTGTTTGTTGATTAAATCTTTAAACACATGGTAGATTTTTTTTTTTTTTGGTGAATTTTCTATCATGGTCTCACCTCTTATACCTTTTCGTTCTATTGATGTTACTTGCAGTACATTTTCTTGAAAATTTCCAACTTTTCCTTTGTTGAAAAAATAATTATTCTTTCTTTTCTCAAGTGCTAGACTAATGTCTCGATAAATAGAGCTCAACGTGTCTCATTAATAAGATTTAAATCTAGGTCTACAAACAAATTTCTAGAATTCTGTGCTGATCTTGTGAAGTCATATTTTGATTTCTCTTCTTTTCTTCGTTATCAATGAAAAGGAATTTCTTAAGTCTTATCCCTTATCAATTAAGGTTAATTAATTGGGTTAGTTATTCAACTAAAAAGTTTAAAAGACATTGAAAACGAAAGAAGAAATGCCACTTGATTTTCAGTGAAAGCTACACCTATTCAATGGCATGCATTATTTGCAGGGTTTAAAAATATGTGGGGCTTGAAGTAAGTCAATATCCTATACATACATACAATTTATAGTTTTAAGGTCTTCCAATATGGTATTTTTTATCCACAAGTATAGGCCCAGCCTGAATACTAATTACGCCAGACGGAAGAGTGAATGATCTAATATAATAATATCCAATCCAATCCCAACTTCTGTCCCTAGAACTTGTCAACCAAGTTAATTTGGTCAAGTCTTTGTCGTGACTAAACTCACAGCTTGTCAAGCAAGCATATATATGTAAATGCCAAAGTTGAAAAGTCTATTTTCAAAGCTTTTGAAAGACCAAAAGGCAAAGCATGTTTCATAGTATCCAAGAAAAGAATCAAAGGTTAATTTGAAACTTTCTACAAGACAGAGTGTGCGTGTGTGTATATATATATATACACACACACATATATATATATATAGATAATTAAGGTCTGTCAAAGCAGGTTATTTTGGCTTTTGATTTAGTTGTTGCATATTTTTTGAACAGAACAAAATTTCACGCACATATATGTTGATTGTTGACTGACACAAAACCTGGATTCCTCTTTCTAGCTTTGCTGCAATTTCAACTTGATCCACATCGTCGCCGCGTTTAGATGGAATTAGGTACCGCATCGCTTACATTTTATAGTCAATCTGTTATGCGTATTTTTATTTTTTTATTTATTTTACCTAATACTTGAGCTTTTTGTATATAAGAGATTTTGTGCTGATATTGTGCATTTTTAAGGTTTTAACGGAGAAGATTTTTAAGGTCTCCTTTTTTAGGAGAAGATCACACTTTAACCTATCATCATTTTTTGAGCTTGATATTTCTTAACTTCAGCATGCAGTCCTCATCAAGACTTTCTTGGGAGTTTCTAGTTTTCGTTCTACTTTCGATTCCCTTTTTCTTTTGCTTCTTTTGAAGTTATTTTATATTGAAAGGTTTTATAATCCTCGTTTCTTAATTAGGGATTTGATTGAGAATTTGAAATCTAGTGTGGATGACAACCTAATTAGCACGCACTATTTTCTTTTGACATCAGTTATCCTCTGTTTCATTCCAAAAAAAAAAAAAAAATTATTAAAGGGTTTATAGTTCTTTTTGTGTCAAGTATATTTATATGGCAATATATACCTTAAATTACATAGGTGGCTAACTCCTTGCTTTTTAGTCCTAAACTTCCAGACTTTCGCAGGAATTAGTTGTAGTGTCAAGTCCTTAAATCTTAATTATTATTATCGTTTTGTATTTTGCTAGTTAAACGGCCTTAATTAGCGTAAATTGTTTCAAAGTGGCAATGCTTTTGAAGTTGAGTGGAAATAACGATGCAAACTTCACCAAATTGGGCATACAAAATTCAACATAATGATTTTTTTTAAGTAATTGCCAAGCGTCATGGACGCAGGTTGACCATCACTTATGTCAACAGCCTAAAAGGTCAACTCTCTGAACACGTAAATATACGCGGAAAGTACGTCGCGTTAGACTTGTAACTTGTAAGCTTGTGTATACGTCATTGTTTTTTTCTTTTAAATATTTTGGGTAGATTTATAAATATGTCATTAATTACTCTCTAAAATGCAAAAAAATCGAGTTATTGTTATTGTTATAATTAAACTATAAATATTTCACCTTTTTAATGCAATATGGTTCTGTTTTTACATCATTTTGTGCAGGAGCTAACACCAAGAAATTTGACCAATAAACATAAAAATATGTTTTTTTTAATGAAACGAACCTAAAAATATGTTAAGTTGATGAATTTATATTTTTTCATATACTTGCATGAATTGTTTTCTTAAAACTTGTGAGTCGAACATGATTGAGATATAATTGACAATATATATTAATGTTAATGTATTGAAATTAGAAGGAGCGAAGCAACAATAAAATTATTAAGCTTGCATGCGAGACGGCAAACGTAGCAAAAATGTGTAACACCTGAGCATTTTTACTACATTAAAAATGCAATAAGTTAAGAATTATATAAGACGAAAATACAGTTTAAGAAGAAAAATACTATATAATAACATGAAAAATTATACAATATTAGAATAATACAATGTAAGGAAGTACATTGATAAAGTTATGCAGTATGAAAATTACACTATAAAAGTAACGCTGTGTAGGAATTGGACTATTTAAGGTCATGCAATGTAAAAATTAGACTGTTTAAGTTAAAGCTGTATAGGAATAATACTTTTTAGAGAATATGGATAAATAAGAAAAACTGTAATAGTATAGAGAATGTACTGGCAGTATAAGAAAAATATTATAAGTGTAAATTTGGCTGCACAAAGTGAGATGATATTGGAATTACATTATGTGATGGATGTGGGTAAGTATTGGAGGTTATGAGACCTCATGAACCATATGGAAACTATTAGGACATCATAGACAGTTTCTTAAAATTCTGCCCGGTTTAGAAGTTATGAATTTTACGAAAGTTTGGGCACAAAATTTCAAGAAATGAAAACGTTATGAAAAGTTTAAAATTTGACCATGGTGCTTTTGTAAGTGTTATTCCTTCTGATAAACTGAGCTTTTTTGGTATAAAGTGGTTGTTTTTGGTTCTGAGGGCAAAAATGTAAATATTTTTGTATTTTAGGCCAAAACCATAAAATCGTGTGAAAACTGGATTTTTCACCAAGAAATGTAGAAATCTTACATTGCTATAGGCAGTGAGTGATTAAGGATGCTAAGTTCTAAAGGATTCAAAATCTAGTCAAAGAAAAGAAGGAAATAAAAATGTCAGGGGCAAAATGGTCATTTTACAAAATGGCCAAAATAGACCCGAAACGCCTGATGTCGGGAAACATTCTTTAGTGGGAATTTTTTTCGTAATATGTAGATAATAGAATGGTAAAGTTAACAATGGGTTTTATAAAGTTACAAAATAGACAAAAAACCTGTTAGGGGTAAAATCGTCATTTTTGACGAAACAGCTAGAATGGAGTCGAACACTCTGATTTACCATAACGTTCTTAGACAAAAAATGTTTCATAATATGTTAGGTAACAAAACCGTCACATGAGACGAGAAATTTAATAAGGGATATTTTAGTAAAACAAAGGTAACCCGGTAGGTTACAAAGTCAAAATAAAGAAAGAAATGGTAACCCAGTGGGTTATATAATTAAAAGGAAAAGTAATCCCGGTGGGTTACAAAGCTAAGTGAAGGAAAGATAAACCGGTGGTTTATAAAGTTAAGTAAAGAGAAGGGTAAACTGATAGGGTACCAAGTTGAGTTAAGAGGAAATGAATGTTTAATATTTACATTTTATTATCAATTGAGTAATAAGCATGAAGGCATGAAGGATGAGGAGTGGAATCTCCTTGATAGACAGGTGCTTGGTGTGATCCGTTTGACCTTGTGAAAGAACGTTGCTTACAACGTTGCGAAGGAGACTACTACAGCAGGGATGATGAAGGCTCTGTCAGAGATGTATGAGAAGCCCTCAGCCAATAATAAGGTACATCTCATGAAGAAGCTTTTTAATTTAAAGATGCCTGAAGTTGCCTCGGTGGTAGAGCACTTGAACAGTTTCAACACCATCCTAAACCAATTGATCTCGGTAGAGATTAAATTCGATGATGAGATCAATGCTCTAATCCTCTTGGCCTCGTTACCGAATAGTTGGGAACCTATGAGGGTGGCCATTACAAATTCGCTTGGGAATGCCAAACTGAAGTTTGTTGATGTTAGAAACTCCATTCTGGCGGAAGAAGTTCGCATGAAGGACTCAGGTGAAGCCTCTTCATCGAACTCGGCCCTTAATGTTGATAATAGGGGCAGGAAACTTGACAAGCAATCCAACAGGGATAATGGTAGGAGAGGCAAGTCGAGGAATGTGAGAAGCAAGTCTAGGAACGGTAGGACTCTGGAGTTTTGGAATTGTGGTAAGACTGACCACTTGAAAAAGAACTACAGGGCTCCAAGGAAGAACGAAGACAAGACTAACGACGCAGCTAACGCCGCCACTGAAGAGCAACAGATGCCTTGATCTTGTCAGTTGACAGTTCTTTTGATTTCTAGGTGATAGACTCAGGAGCATTATTCCACACCACTGCACACCGTCATGTCCTGGAAAATTTTGTTGCTGGAAATCTTGGTAAGGTTTATCTTGCTGATGGAGAACCTTTGGATATAGTTGGCATTGGAGATGTCAGTTTAAAAATGCCTAATGGGTCAGTGTGGAAGATTCATAAGGTGAGACATGTTCCCAAACTAATGCACAACTTGATTTCGATAGGGCAACTGGATGATGAAGGACATAAAGTGACCTTCAATTGTGGAGGTTAGAAAGTCACGAAAGGAGCGATGGTTATTGCTCGGGGACACAAGGCTGGAACTCTCTATATGAACTCTAGTTGTAGAGATACCCTAGCAGTGGCTGATTCTGCTGTCAATACCGAGCTATGGTATTATAGACTCGATCACATGAGTGAGAAAGGTATGAAGGTGCTTCACTGCAAAGGAAAACTACCGAGTTTGAAAACTGTTGTTCACAGTTTGTGTGAAGCCTGCATCTTTGGTAAACAGAAAAGAGTCAGTTTCTCAAAGATGGGTAGAGAGCCTAAGTCTAGGAAATTGGAGCTAGTTCACACTGATGTGTGGGGGCCTACGCCGGTGACTTTCCTTGGTGGCGCAAACTACTATATGATATTCATAGATGACTCAAGCAGGAAGGTATGGATTTACTTTCTGAAAAACAAATCTGATGTCTATGATGCTTTCAAGAGATGGAAAGCCATGGTGGAGAACGAAATAGATTTGAAGGTGAAGTGCTTGCAGTCTGACAATGGGAGAGAGTACTTAGATGAAGATTTCAGGCAGTACTGTGCTGAGAATGGGATAAAGATGAGGAAGACCATTCTAGGGAAACCACAACAGAATGAGGTAGCTGAGAGGATGAACAGGACTTTAAACGAGCGTGCTAGGAGCATGATGTTGCATGCGGGGCTGCCAAAGATGTTTTGGGCTGAGGCAATTAATACAGCCACTCATTTGATCAATAGAAGTCCATCTACACCGCTGAAGTTCAAGCTACCGAAAGAAGCGTGGAGCCATAAAAAGGTTGATCTCTCTTACTTGAGAGTGTTTGGGTGTGTTTCCTATGCACAAATTGATTCTGCTGCTAGAAGTAACTGGATGCCAAGTCAAAGAAGTGTTTTTTGGTTGGCTATGGCAGACTTGAGTTTAGTTATCGTCTCTGGGATGACCAAAGCCGAAAGATTATCAGGAGCAAGGATGTGATCTTCAATGCAGGTGTTTTGTACATGGACAGAGACAGTACTAACTCCAGGGGTTCAGGTTCTGAAGACAAGATGCCTGAGGTGATTCCATTGAAGGATCTTCTTGAAGTGGAGGTGCAAAATCTAGTGGTTGAAGACCAGGAAAACATAGCTCGAGAAGGAAACCAGAGGACTCCTGCCACACCAATCAGGAGGTCTAGCAGGACAATCAGACCGTCGTAGAGATACTCCCCAACTCTGCATTATATCTTGTTGACCGACAGAGGTAAGCCAGAGAGCTTTGATGAAGCCGTGGAGGCTGGAGATTCGGTCAAGTGGGAGTTAGCCATGAGGGACGAGTTGGATCAGACATGGCAACTGGCAAAGTTACCATAGGGTAAAAAGTCCTTGTACAACAAGAGAGTATACCGGGTAAAAGATAAGAGTGATGACAGCAAACGGTATAAGGCAAGGTGGGTGGTAAAAGAATCCAGAGATATGCTCACCAAGATGGTTCCGATTGAGAAATTGAAGTTGTGCGTAACTTCAGTTGGACATCTCCAAGAGGCGTGAGAAGTTGTTGCCGCTGTAGTGGGAGACATGGTGATTGATTAGTCTTCAAGTGGGAGATTGTTACAGATGTGGAGTCAAATCAAGTCGACAACCCAGCAAAAGGAAGAAAAAGAGAGAAAAATGCGTCCTCAGAGGTAGGGAGCAAGCGCCGCGGCTCTGGCAGAAGAGCACCGCGGCGCTGGGACAAAGGCGCGTAGGCGCCAAGTGAAGAGCGCCTAGGCGCCAGGACAAGGGTGCCTAGGCGCCAAGGCAAGAGCGCCTAGGCGCTAGCAGCATGATGCCTAGGCGACAGGTCAATGGCACCTAGGCGCTAGGAAAAGAGCGCCTAGGCGCCGCAAGGGGCGCCGCAACGCTCGTTTCAAGCGTCGCGGCGCTGACGCACTGTGATGCGCGATATTTTTTAAGTCAGAGACGGATTCAAAGGCCCTAAAAAGGGAAAACCACTAGGGTTTTCTATTAGTTGCTATTTTTTTCCTCCTTTAGTTATAAATAGACACAAGGTGGCTAGGGTTGGGTGTGTGTGAAAAGTGCGTGAAAATTGAGAGTGGCATAATTTTGTGAGAGGAAAAATTCTTGAGAGCTCCATTCTTGAGAGAGAAAAATTCCCACAGGGTGTTAGATAGAAGAGAGTTTTGATAAGCACAATTTCTGAGTGTGAGAAACTACTCTTGTAATCTGTAATCTCCTTCATCATAGTGGAATCTACAAGCGGCAGAAACAGGACGTAGTCTCAATTTTGGACAAACCTGTATAAAAATTTGGTGTCTCTTTTTTCTTCTTTTCTCCTATTTATTTTCTGCAATTGTTCGTTTTTGCGATCCTTGAAATTAGAAGTCGCCTAATTTCCCAACAAGGAATGTTTAAGTTTATAGAATGTTCATAAAATACTCATAATTGAAGTTCAGAATTGAGCATAATAGGAATCATGCGTTATGAATTTACTTGTGTTCCTTATTATAAATTATTTACATTAAATGCTTATGAAAAACATTTTAAGAAATGTTTTATGTTAAGTGTTTATGAAAAACATGTTTATGTTTACAAGAAAAGGTTTATAAATGATATTTTAAGAAAAACGTTCCAGAAATGTTTTACGAAAAACATTTATGCAAAACGTTTCAGAAATGTTTATGAAAAGCGTTTATGAGAAATGTTTTTAGAAGTGTTTATGAAAAAAAAAGTTTATGAAAAACGTTTTAAGAGAAAGGTTTTTATGAGAAAAGTTTTAAAGCATGTTTAAATGATTTGTGAGTTTATGTTTGAACTTACGAAGCGAAAGTTCATTAAATTTTTTTTCATGCTGTAGGTAGTCCTATGGGTGACCAGTAGGACCTGTTTGAGGAGCTTGGTGCTGCGGAGGGTAGATGCGAAGATTTGGGTATGAAATATCATAACTGGTGGTGATTATAATTACAATAAATAGTAATAAAATGAAATATCATAACTGTTGGTGATTATTACAAATAGAAGAATTTGTTGTGACAATGAAATAGAAGAAAATAATCAAAATCAATGCTCTAGTTTTTTTTTTTTCGTTAGTGTTAAAAAATTACTCTTTTTTTCTCAATATGCAATTTTTTTTACCATACTTTAATGTTTTAGCTTGTTTATTTTCTGTTTTCATACTATAATGACTCCATATAGCAAACATTCCAAATGTAGGATATAATTTGATGAAAATTTGACCATATTTTTTTTTATGAAATACATAAGAGCATCTTATACTTTTGTATATCATTATTTTCCTTGTTAATAGCCACGAACGTTAAAGGGAAGAGATAAAATTACATGAAAAAAAAATACAGTTAAAATATTGTACAATATTATAACTAAAAGTTTTTTTTAAAAAAAAGACACACGCACACAAAATGAATAGAAAAACATATGTATTCTTCTCCTTCCAAAATAATGTTTTTGTTCTTTTTCCGCTAAATTCAAATATCGAATTGTTAATAATTGGGAAATTTTAACATTTTCATTGCCTAAATATTATATTTTAAGTGCAAGATTAAGAGAATTGACTTAATTTGAATGCTAAAAATAGGATAAGCATAAGAGAGGAAAATATAAGAACGAGTCATCGCATAAATATATCTACTTCGAAAGGATACGGTATCCAAATTTTGTACAAGTTTTTATGTTTGGAGTAGGAGTAAGACTCAAGGAAAGTGGGCATAACTTTCCAAGAATATTTCAAACTCTTATCTTATAGAAAAAAGAGAGGGAAACTCAAGAAGTCATTTTCGTTGCGGGTCATAAATCGGTTTATAATTAAACTAAAGTTTGGAATGGACTTGTTCACACTTCAAAATCGCCATAGCTTACGTCACTTTGATAGAATTCTCGTACTTTCATCAAAGGCTCCAAGTAATTAGCAAAAACTTGTATATATAAAGTTGCGTAAGTCCCAAGCTTTTCATTACTAACTCCAACTGAAAAAAAAAAAGAAGAAAAATAAGCTAACGCGATGTTTGACAATATGAGTTGAAATTAAAAATTTTGGTTACTACAAGATGAAGCACTCAGATGTTACTGTGTTTTAAATCACAATTGGTTGTAACTAATGCTCCCAAACACCTTATAAATAACTTTTGAAAAAAAAAAAAGAAAAATAGGTAAGAAGAAAGTTTATCTTTTATATTTATATACACATAATATATATGAATATAATTTAGATGTATATGTACATATAAACATATAAAGATGTCTATTTATATAAACGCACCCTCTCACGCAGACATAAGTATTTTATTGAAAATACGGTTTGTGACGTATTAGCACACGTGGAGTCTTCGTGGTAATTAATTTTGTGTTAAGTATTTTTCATATTTTCACCTCTTTTATACAAAATGCACATTTGGAAAGCGAAAGGTTAGAGTCTTTGAAACTTCCAAGTATACTTCTCAATATGTCCTACAGGTTGACTAGAATCACTTGTGTCCCAAAAAAAAGGGTTTTGACAGGTTAATAACAACAAAAAGGCCATATAAAATTCTAAAGCTTGTCTCCAAAGGAAGGGGAAAAAAAATATTTAATCCCAAATTAACATTGAAATTTGACACTTTTTCTCTTCAAACACAGAGTATATATTGTCAATATTGCAAATATTTTATATATAATATGCTAGCTAGTTATATCTCTCGTGCAATGAGTACTTTGTGCATTTATTTATGTATGAGACAATTTATGCCAAACTGCCTTCTACCCACTAAGATACCAAACATATTTTATTGATCCAACCCACAATACTGTTGTACTTTTTAATTTTTTTTTATAACCATTTTCCCCTAAATGTCTGTAAGTTATGGTCTTATCCATATTTTATATTGCAAATGTCATAAACGTTTTTTTGGAAGATATATCTATCACCGAACAAACTTGAACTACGTAAATCCTAAATTGCGATTTTGTTTATTTTATTTTATTTTTTTATTTTTCTTATTCATAATTTATTTTTTATTTTTTTTTCAAAATATACCAATTATATATATATATGTATATATAGTTAGTTGGTGGGGGTGAGGCCTGCTTTGCTTACCATGAGTTTGGATTTAGAGCCCGTTTGGTTCGAATATTTGAATAGAATATTTGAATGAAGATTTAAATTTTTGTGAGGGAAAATATTGTAGCAAAATGATTCGAACCGTGATTTGAACCACGAAACAAACACACCCTAAGTATATTAGGATTCAATTTTTCTTTAATTTTGGTGTACCAAATAATGTCTAACAAATCATATTATGATATATTATTTAAAAAGTATGAAATAGTGTTAAATAATATGTCATAATATAATTGATTGGACACTATTAGGATAGCCGATTTGAGTCTTTTTGTTTTTGTTTTTGTAACATGATCCTTAAACTTTTTTTGGTACATAATTGCGTTTTTAGCATACTTAAGTGTAACAACTAAGTCTTAATCACAATCCATGTCAAATTTAAGATGAAAAACAATCATATAAGATGCACGTAATCCCGTTTAAAAAGACAAGGGCGGAATTTCAAACACCAGAATGATTAAGATATATATATATATATATATATATATATATATATATATATATATGAGCTAAAAACAATGCTAAAAAATCATTAACAATATAATTGAAATTGACTCATCGATGAAATCATTAAAGTATATTGCAAAGTCATTCCAAAGAAAATAATTATAAAAATAATAAGCATATTGCAAAGTCAATACGCGTAGCCCAAAAAACAAACAAAAGTGAAAACAAATAAAAAAAGTGATGCGTTGGGATTTATACGTGTGTTTACGTAGGAAAGTGTGCATTGCTTACCACATGGTTAACTAATAATTAATTCATTTTAAGAAACATGCATACTTTGTTTTTAGTTAATTTTAGTGCTATTTCCTGAGTTCACAGATTCTTGCTTTCAAATTCACGATAAGTTTAGGTGCCGAAAGATGTTAATTAATTAGTAGATGTATTATGCTCAAAATAAACAGGCAAATAAAGAAAGTATATGATAAGATATTATCCAATTTAATTTTTAGGTCACTCATGAGTTCGAGCAATTAGCTACTTATGTTGTGAACTTGTGGTATGTTTACTTCTGCATAATCAAAATAGGTATAAATCAGAATTGGTAGGATTTAAAGTTGTAATAGAATGTTACTTGAGTTATAAGATTTAGAACTGGGGTAATTGAGAATCTCATTTATGTGTTTATTTAACCTCAGAATCAGGAAAAACTTGTTATTATTTAAATCTATTAAATTTAAAAGTAAATTGTAATAATAGTTAATAAAAATAATGGTTTCAGTATTATGACAATAAATAATAAATTTTTAGTTGCGTAATTATTTCAGGAAAATAATTAAAATGAACTTTGAAAATTAGGTAAAATTATAGAAAACAAAAAGAATAGAAAATAAAAACATAAAATGCCGAAAATTAAAATTTATTATCATATTTTAATTAAAAATTTTATGGCTATCATATTGAGGTTAATGCATTTTTTCATTCCAAATTTATATGGAGCCTATTAATTTTAGTTCAAAATAAAAATTATGACTAAGCTAGTATACATATGGGATTGATTCTCACTCTCCACTCTACTCTTCACATATGTCAGGGGTAAAATTAAAATTATTATTTTTTTCTATAAACCAGAAATAATTAGTTAGATTGTTAGAACTTTAAGTAGTACTCCTGGTTCTTCAACGTCCTATCACAAATATTTTGAAAATTTATAATCATAAATCAATACAACATATATACGTACAACGCAATTTCATTAGAAAATTAAATCGAAACAAACATATAAATGCAACACAATTCATCAAATGTGTAGCATTTGAACAAAGAATTAAATAATTTTAGGAGCTTAATTCAGATCTCAAACTCATATAGAAAAATTAGAAATGATATTTCAATAAAACAAGAGTTTGCAAAACAACAACAATGTATTGCCGACCAAGTATTATTATCAATAACTATGTACATTAAATCCTTGAATTCTTTAAAAAATTCAAATGTACATATGGTCATGAAAATAATAAGAACGATATTACAAAATATTTACGAAACAATAATAGAATAGGCAATCATTAAAGATCGATATTTCGCATATTACTAACAAGAAATGTCTATTATTTTCCTTGTCAATATCGCCGAAGAACCACAAGGAAAGTAAAAAAGAAAGATGCACAAGATAAAATTTCAAATTATTTTTAAGAAACTGATATCTAAATACCCCAACCGACAGATACTGATTTTATTCCTGAAATATATATATTTGAATATGAACATGAACTAATGAGGTGAAACACCCAACATTGCCCGTGAATTCAAACACGAATGATCTGTAAAGAAAAACAAAATAACGTTTTCTTTTTTGTACAAAAGAAAGTACACCTTTGAAATCACTTTTTAAGCCAATTGTCCCATAAAAGAGCCACGAAACCTCCCCATATCATATAGATACGTCGTCCTTTGTGCAGTTGTTTTCTTTGAATGTCTTCAAGTCAACATCCCTTTCTTGAATTAGGATATCAACTTTAATGCTTAGCATGCTTTTTCATGGCCATTATATATATATATATATATATATATATGATAATAATTGAGCCCCTTTTTAGAATGTGTCACGTAGTAATATTGTCATAAACATTGATTTTCCATTTTTTTCATCTAGTAGGTGATAATTAAGAATATTTTTTTATCACATCTTAAATAATTTCTTGTTTCCTTCTTGTAACATCAAAGTTAGGTGGACCTCATTTATAGACACAAACGAAAAGTAATTTTGATCGAGTGGTTTGATGATAATGATAAACAAGCCTCTTTTTGGGAAAACGTTTAGGGAAAAAAAAGGTTTGAAAATTTTTTTTAAAAAAAAAAGGAGCTTGCTAAGGTAAGTATGATAAAAAATCATAGTAGTATTCTAGCTATTTAAAACTTTAAATCTATATCAAATTTTGATGATTTTACATTATTTTTTATTATGACGAGATCTTAACTAAACATAACCCTTAAAACATATACTATCAATATGAATCAAACCATAAAAAAGATTAAAAAAGAGTTGGAGCTCTTATAGTAAAACATGCATTTTGATTCTGCTAATAGGTCTTGTGATTTTAACTATTGAATTAACTTTTTAATTATTTAATATGTGATTGTCTATATTAAAAATTTATATTACGAGACATAGAATTGTTTCCAATCATAAATCAGATTGCTGAAAAGTAAATATTATGATTAAATTAACAAGAAAAATGTTTGTTTGCTTAACAAAGCCAAATAGGATAAATAACACTCCTATTCAACCCTGTGAGGTTAAAATCTTATTATTTACAAAACAATAGATCTTAGTCTAAAAAGTATGCTATAAATTAGGTTGGGTTTCATTTTTTTATGAGAAACAATCATATTTAACCTAATAGGGTTATAATCTTATTACTAACAAATTAGTAGAACTAGGTCTAAAACATATACTATACATTAAATTAAGGCATAATTTTACGAGTAATAAAGTCATGATCTGACTAGGGGTGAGATAGATTTCTCTTTTATGAGTAGTAAGATATGAGGATGGAAATGATTTTTGAAGAATAAATCAGACAACACATTGTGACTCCTAACTGTCATTTCAGATCTGATCTCCCATGCAAATTTCTTTTTTTTTTTTTGGGTAAATCTCCCATGCAAATTAAGTGGCTGAAAGGGTACACTGTACCGTACAGAGGAGTTGACCATTAAAGGTATACAGTTGTCCACGTGTCACCAACCCATTTACCCACGTAGTGTTTTTCAGGTAAGAGTTACACAATATATCTAATACCCAGACAAACAGATCATGTGTGACAGTCGCTCACCTAAATTTAATATTGTGTATTCTAATTGGAAAACTTGAAGGGTTAAATATTTTGTTTTGGATTTGGGAAATTTGGGTTGGCACCTTTTTTGTAGTTGTTGCCCTTGTTTCCTCATGGTCAAAAGAACATGACATTCATAGCTAGTAATTACACGCTTCGTTTTTTGCACATGAGCCCAATGTTCCTTTTAACATTACAAATTTGATTTATTCCATTTTGCAATTACTGCATATATATACATTAACCAATGTAATTCAGATATGATCAAAATCTATCACAAACTGTATGCTTGATAAATTTGACTTGCTCGCCAATCACAAAAGGCTCAAAAAAAACTTCCATTCATTATTATTATCATTATCATTATTTTTATTTTTATTTTTATTTTTATTACTATTACTATTATTATTGTTGTTGTTGTTATATGTGGAAGTAACTTTACCACTTTACAGGATTCTTTGTTATAATCGAAGTTACTATTTTTTTTTAACCACCCAAGAAAGCCTACCAAATTTTAGAAAGCAAAAGCTCGCAAAATTCACAACACGCATAGCCAAAATAACTCTCTCTCTCTCTCTCTCCAGCATTATTTGATCAATGAAGAAGGAAATGATACCGAATGAAGAAGAAAATGAAAGAAAACGACACTCCTTATTTATTTTGTTGTATTTTCCTCTTGTTTCTCAAGAAAGTGATGGAAAAATTATAAAAAAAAAGGAAGAAAAGGAGAGAGCAACCGCCAATTAAGACGGCGGCGGATCATACAGCAACATAGCTGGAAAGCATGCACGCTAGTGCATTAAATTATAACAAATTAGACAGCTAAGACAAGAAACATATATTATAGTTTATACACCCACTCCTTTACTTGTGTGTTTTTTTTCCTTAAAAAATAAAAATAGCTTTTTATCCCAAAATCCCATAACTAAAAAGGTGAGAAAAAAAGAGAAACGAAACGCGCTTTTTGTAGCTACGTTGTCAACACCGACATGTCCTATTGGAGTAATATTCATGAAATAGAATGGTCTAAAAAGGTCAGTTCGGAGAGAATGATCAATAAAAACGACAAAGTAGAAGTCAGCTCCACTTGTTGCCCAAGGTTTGGTAATTGCACAAAGTCAGCCAAGATTTTGTTGATGTTTTGCTGGATTTTCTGCTCTATTATGATTCCAACACTTCGCTACTCAGTCTCATGACCTCCGCTTTCTTGGGAAGACGTCAAAAAGGGTACCCAAGTAGTAGAGGTTTTCAATCTCATGAAAAGTCTAACAAGTGTTGTCAGAATTATAACGGTGATTTAAAATATTATAATATATGAAAGTTTTATATTATAGTAATTTTTTACTTTTATTAGAACATATAAAAAGCTTTATACTATTTAATAATCACAACTATGTTCTAACCATTATTGCCAAACACCGAAAAAAATTGTCATATTTTGCTTCGTAAGTTTAAGTACAATTTCAACATATTTGGTATAACATTTTCTTTTAGGAAAATATAAATTTTTGTTTTTTTTTCATAATTAATGCTTAATTATCTTTAAACGTTAAATCTCGCAAAAATTACATCAAAATAAAAAATATACAACATTGATAAGTATATGTTTGCTTTATGCTTTATTAAAGAATTCTCACACAATAATAATACTTAAAGGACTATAATTATCATTAATGGTTGACCACCATTAATTTTTCCCCCTCAATTGTTTTATAAACATTGTGGGTCCTCGAGTGATCTCGACGGTGCAAAAAATGACTTGAATAGTTAGTTTAATTCGGCGAGATTATTATTTAGTGTCAAAGAGCTACCGCAAGTGATGATGATCACTTTTTAAAAGTGTCTAACATCGTATTAAAAAGTTAAAATTTATCGTAATGTTATCATTACAGAATTTGTGAATATCCCCTATATGACATTAGCATCTAAATGATGCCAATTAAGCACTATAGATTTTTAAAGAAAAAACCGAATTAAAAGATAAAATATTCCTAGCTCTTGTGATGAGGATTATTAATATAAGCACTAGTATGAGGGGATGTGGACATCACCCGTTAGTATATTTGGTTTTATTTTATAATATTCTTCTTAAAAAAAATCTTAAATTATTGATAATATTTGAGTATAAAAACACTTTTTGTAATTATTGATCATTGAAAAATTAAATAGGCAATTAGTTTTTTTAATTCAACCACTATTTTTCTAATTATTTTATATTAATTTTGCAATGTAGTATTTATCTATTCATTTATTTGTATTTCTGTACTATGCATAGTACCCATAAATATCATTTCAATATCATTAATATTGATGTATGGAAAGTAACAATTATATTTCACATTTAAAAAATATTATATAAAATGAATATATTATATTTCACAAAATAAAGTTAAGCATCCATTTTATGCAGTGGTCTTTATATGTGTATTAGCAATATATGAAAAAGTTTACTGTATATGAATTTAAAATAAAAAAAAACAATTATAAAATAAACATTAAAGTAACAAAAAGGTTTTTATGAAAGTAAGAAAATATTAGGTTGAGTGACCATTAAAATATAATGCATAAGCTGAGTGAAGAAATCCTAGCCATTGTATTTAAATTAAAAAAAAAGTATTTAAACAATTTAGACCGTTAGATGCTTTAGTTAAAGTATCAAACTAAACAAGAGGATTGCCTCTTCTATTATAACTAATAGAAAAGAAGGAAAATATTTTGTAAATTTTTTTGAAGAACCGGAATATTTAAAAAAATTGTTTACTGAGAGTTTCGCAAAACTAGGCAATATTTAAATATTCCAGATTTTGGAGAACGGGAATATCTAAAATTTGGCTTTTGTGCACAGGAGAACTATTCTATAATGCAATATTGTATTTACTAATCTAATTTGACGTACGTTACAACTGGTGTCAACTTGGAATTTGGTTATTATTAGTTGATGTTTCTACCTTTTCATTTAACACATAAGATATTCTAATTTTGATTCATTCACTTACTAAAAGTTTTTCTTTTACATGTTAAAATGCTAGAATTTTTTCAACAAAAGTAGATATAACATTTAAATAGCAATAAATATTAGAATAAAAAATAAAACCAACTAAATATGTTTTTTTTACATTTTCTTTTATATTTAACGTAACATTGCCATTAGCATTTACACTGAAGATGTTCCAAGTATTAATGGTCCCTTATATTTTTTAGGATCAATTGTTCTCGTCAACTCTTTTATTGATATAGGGTCTTCTAGGCTGAATTTCATTTCATCTTTAGTCCACAAAACTTCGGTCCCTCTTCCTTTCTATGCATTTATAAGTAGTTAACCTTCTTCGTGTTGCTGCGATTTTGACCTGTAAATCTGATTGGATAAGCATATATTCTCTTTTCCTTGGCTATCATTTTTCTTATAATTTTTACTAGCCAAGATTTTAATGAGGTCTATTATAGGTTAGATTGTCGAAGGCAAAGTTTTGGCTTCTCATAATTCTAGCAGCATATATCGCCTAGACTTAGGCCTTTTAGCTTGTTTTATGTTACTTATAGTATGGTTCGCCTCTTGAGGGATTTTTTGATTGTTTTCATTTATTAATATACTCTGTAATTTTGGCTGACAAAAAAAAATAACAGTATGAAAGCAAAAAAAAAAAAAAGTGACCTCTTCTCCATGGTCTCTTCTTATTCTTGTGATCGTGTAGTTTGATTCTATATTGACCTAATATATTGAATTGGACCAATATTGTATGAATAATTTCCAAGAAATTAAACTTTTTTGTCAGCCACTAGGCATGTCTTGGAGATTGGACTAAGATCATTCAAATCCTAACAAATACAATCTGTTATATATCTATATATGGCGTTGAAGAAACGGTGATAATGGACCACAAAGAAATAAATTATTGTACGTGTCCTATCTCTAGTACTTTTTGGTTTCAACATCACTTCCAACCTAATAGCACACGTTTTCTACAGTAATCAGCCAACCAACACTTGTTTTTCCCTTGTCAAGCTGGGTCGGTGGTCCTTCCTAGAGCGTTTAGACGTTTCCCTATCATTTTCAGCTTGTAATAAAAAGCCCATTCAAGGCTTCAAGGACACTCCCAAACCACATTAGTGGCACGGGTCTCTGTTTGTAAAGTGCGTTTGAAAACGTTGTTCGAACTAATAGTTAGAATTAAAAATATTGTGATAATTTTAAAAAATAATAAATATAAATTTTTAATTAATTTTTTTTTGTATTCAAAGTGTAAGAGTGTATTTGAATGAACACAAATTTAAACAGAAAAATTTTGATTAGTCAATGTAGTCATAGTGTCTTATGATCATTATACTAATAAATATTTTTACACACAAGATTTGTGCTTGTGGGTCAATTTATTTATTGTGAGTAGATCTTGCTAAACACTAATACTGTTGTGTATTTTTTAAGAGAATTCTTAGGTAGATTTCAAGAAAATATCATGCAATACTACATTGTATTACATTAGTGCATCTTTAAATCTTAAGGTTTCTTCAATGTTGTATATATTTTTCTGTTCCTTTATGTAATAACATAGCGAGAACTACTGCATGAACAAAAGACAACAATGGAAAAAAAAAAAAAATATCTATTTTCAGATGTTTGATTATGGAAAAACCAACTCTAGCCACTAAAAGAAACATACATTTTTTTTTCTCTTATCAACTGCTTTATACTAAAATTTACAAAGTTCTCAACGAATTAAATTGCTTTGAAATCTCACTTTAAGACACTAGTTTTTTGATCTCTTAATATATTGAAAAAAAAATTCCACCTAAGGTACGTCTGAAAAATAGAATGTATATGTACCTATAAAATTGTAGCCATACTTCTTACTTTTTACCAATTCATATCAGATTTAGATTCAAATGGATAATAAATTGTTCAAATAGACGGAAGTTCATGTTGACCTTTTGTGCTCCGTTATCAGATGGAGACTTGGCATGGCCCACTTACAAAAGTGTTTCCCAAGCTGACTGCTGTGTGGGACCCGCTCAGATGATTCTTCAACGAACGGTGGAGACACATGAGACGAGATCCTGTACCTATACGTGTACACTTTTGACTGACTGATAAGACTGTAAAAGTATATATTTGACAGGGCTTAAATCATTTATTTATGTTTTTATTTCTCATTAAATCCTCTAATTAATAACATTTTTGTGTTAATAAGTATTTTTGTGTCTTAGTGTGAAAATGTGTTTAAAAATTTGTTTTTAGTATGTTTTTATGTTTAATAATATTTTTAGTAATTTTTAGAGTCGTTTCGGTGTGTTAAATAAGTGTTTAGTTTGTAAATAGTTAAAACCGTAAAAATAATATGTGGTTATTTTATTTTGAGTTTTAATGTGTTTGATAGTGTGTTTTAAGTTTGTAAATATATGCTACTATATTTTTAGTAATTTCTAAAAATATTTCCAAGTCATACAAATCATATTTGTGCTAAACCGAAAAAGACTGAAAATTTTAGAAGTTTTTATCTATTTTTAATTAATTTTGTGTGTTTTAATGTAAAATAAATATTTTCAATATTTTTGTAAATATTATTTTTTTGTAAAATAATTAATTTTAGTGTGTTTTTGAATTTTAGATTTGGAATCTGGAGAAAAAAATGAAACAAAATGGCATTAAAACAGATAAAATCGGACATCAAATGCATCAAAAACAATAAAAAAAATTGAATTCATCTAATGGGGACACGTGGTGAGTTTCTAACCTTCGGATCCATTACCAAATCAATCTCAGCCGTCCGCATATATTGCATCATCAGCTGCGTCAGCATGCGTCATAAGTGTGGTTCACATGGCTAACTGCAATTGGAGAGTGCATAACACGCGCCGACAAAGTCCATGCGTGTCAGAGGAAATCTCAGACTGTGTTGAATTCTGTGCGGTCGTTCACACTGAAGCCGTCTTTGCAGCAGTTGGATTTGTTGACTTTGATCGATCTAATGGTCAGATTTTGTGAGTCACGGGCCCTATTGGGCCCATTTTATTCAGCAAATTTTGGCCTTTGGATCAGAAAATGAACGGACTAGATTGCACTGTTTCAGTGCTGCCATTCACCGTGAAGCAGAGAATCACAAACGAATTCTCGCATTATGAGCACAGGCCCAACGCGAAGAAATAGAGGAGAAAAAGGATCAATATGATCCTAATTGTCAACGTTTCAATAGAAAAAAATAATAATTACAAATGGCAAATACTGATTTTAAGCTCCTATAAATACTAAGGCATTTGCCTCAGTTGAGGTAACCCTTTGGGCCTTTGGCCCTCTTTCCTCTTTTTTTTTTCTTTCTGCTGACTTAGACTCAACAGTATCTCATTAGGTAATAAAATAATGCTTAAATTAGTATAAATAGTATGGTGAGGCAGAGAGATAATCTTGTATGCATAGTATTCTGGTATGGATTTCATCTCTATATCTGTTTTGTAATGCTTATATTTTGTGGAATAAATTACATCTTTATGTTTTTAATCATTATTATTAATATTGTTATGCTGTCCAATTCTTGCATAAATTCAGTCATGCTTTCTTTATGTAATTTAATTGTGTTGCATAATTAATATTCATAATATTGAAGTCATGCTCGTTTATTAAGTTGAGTTACTGCTGCATTATGGATATAGACTGGCACAATAAATGCTTGGTAATTCTTGATTTATTGTAGACAAAGGATGACATAGTGTATTCATAAACCAATTAATAAGTAGAGGTGCTGCCGAAATTAATGCAATAATTTATTCCATAAAAATATATTAATTTTGATTTGTTACTATCTTTTCTATCTTAAAATTATGTTAATTATAATTGAGTGACAGCAGTTATAATTTTCATAATCAGTGCACTAAATCATTAGTGAGAGATGATTATTTTGCTAGTTTTTATAGGAAAACCCTTACTGTATTATGACTTGCTATATTGTCGCTATCGGTTGACCTATATAATTAGTAAAGAGTGCTTGCAATTAATGAGAAAAGATATAATAAATCAACTGCTTTAGATAATTATTAATTAGAGTTAAAATTTCATATCAGTTGCTAAACATACAAGGGATTCTCAAAGCTTCACCATTTTAATTTTATACTTTAAATTTTGAATTAAATAAAATAAAAACCACAAAAATATTTCTTTCATTTTACACTTTGATTTAAAAAAGTGCTTGCCTTTTTGAACGTTTATTTTTATCAATTTATCGAGTTATAAATTTTCACCTCCCTGTAGATACGACAACTTTTCTATACTACAAACGTCTGTCTTTTAAAGAGAAACATTTTGGGCGAATCAAACACTGACCCTTTGCCGTGTTTTGACGAAGGAATTAGATAGTTTCAGTGTGGTATCAGCACATCGTTCTTCATGCTGAGGTTTCATAACTCTCCGCTTTCAACACTTACTGAAAAAAATTTTGGGAGCTCTTACCATAAGACATGCTTTTCAAACTTTGCCAAAAATTCTTTTTATGTTTGTGCAATTTAATTTTACTTGTGTCATCTCACCTATAAGTGATATGTGTCACTTTGCGTTTGTTCTTTATAATTGTTGTTGCCTTGGATCTCTTCAATACCACGCGCGGTTACACACGGTGATCAGACTACGTTCACGGTCTTTTTGCGATTTCTTGGGTTGTATTTGCAAGAAGAGGGAATAAGAAAAGCCTCGGAGGTCAAGGAGGACACCGATGTGATGCTAGCTAAGGGCTCTCCAATGCCTAAGCTAGATACCTATTTTGCATAGAGAGAGGCTGTGGTAGGTGTGAGAGAGTCTACTTACCTTGAGAGTAGAGTAAATGCTCTTATTTATAGTGCTAAACACGGACTAGGTGTGAGGTGTTTGGTGTATTGTAGTACAATGCCAGGGTGGTAGGTGACAAGTGTTATGATCTCCTAATATGAAGGATCTCCCATCTAAGAGTTGGGATGATGCCATGCGGTGGTTTTGAGAAACTATTACCTCCATGCATGGAAGTATTATCATGTCCAGGATGACTACCCTTATTGCCAAGCATAGCATACTAGTCGGTCTGGTGTGGCATTCCCCTTGTTAGGTGGTCGATAAGAGCTGGGAAGGCCTTCTAGTATGGTCGTCGACCATGCATTGTTGATGATTCTGGTCATTATGCAATGGCGGCATTTTGCCAATCAGGGTGGTTGACAGGCCTAAGAGGAGATCCTCGGACAGCTTGTCGAGCACACCCTCAACTAACAATAATGTTTTCAGTCATGATCCATATAATAGAATAATAAAAAGAAAAATTTAAATAAGTATGATAAAATGAACAAAACTTGATGAAATTACCAGTAAAAACCTGTGTTTTATCAAGAGGATATTTTTCATACCCTATCACATTCTCCTATAATTATCGTTGCCCTAGAAATTTTCAAAAAAGGATATTGATTCTAAAAAATAATAAGATCATGTGTGCACATTCTTTACTTTGTTTAGTCTTAATATAATTGGCAATAATGTTGGGAAACAATACTTATTATTATTATTTTTTATATAATGCTAATTGTTCTCAAGATTTGAACATGGCATATCTTCTTTAACTCACCTAATTCTTACTCAGTGACGGAGCCAGGATTTGCGTCGAGGGGGGGGGGGGCGGATTTTTTTATCAAGATTATTCTAATATGTACAAAAAAAAGTGCGTATATTGATCATGTCATTTTTTAGTCCTTTATTATTTTTGAACTATGGTTTATAATTAGATTAGGGATGTTATATTACATAATAATAATAAAACAAACATCGCAAGTATTTATATTAAAAACACGCATTAAAATAATGCATAGAGAGTTTACAGACATGGTATCGATAGTTTCGAGAGTACAAAGTACTTCGTATAATTAGCTACTTTAACCATACATGCAGAAGCATTGATAAAAAAGAGATCAGATCTTAAACGGGATGCATTTCAAGAATACTAGTTATTCCAAAATATTAGTCATCCCAACACTAGAGCCAATGAATCTAAAAGCTTTAACAATAGCATGCCATAAAAAAATACAACATGTGGGGGATAGCAGTTATTCAGGACATAAGAAATACAAATGAACATGCTATGAGTAAAACCAAAAGATTACAGAATGGAGGTTCAAATCCAATAGTCGGACGTTGCGGTGTCGATTTTCCAACCAAGCTTGGACGTTGTAGTGTCAGACTCGAGATGAATGACTTGTATTTTGTCAAGCAACTCTTCAGCGGTTGAAGCAGTAATAAAGATTTGTCTCCCCAACTCAATAATGAAGTTTTGTTCTACCACATAATCTAAAAACTTTAAAAGACTATCATAAAAATTTTTATATTCAAAAGACTTATAGGTTTAGAGTGAATGTCCAACAGACTCCTACTAGTAACTATGAATAACATTTTAAGGGGTGCCTAAACCACTAAGTAATATAATGAAAGCATCAGAATTATGGATCATGTTTCAAAACACTTAAGGATGTCCAAAACTCTCTCTTCTTTACATATGGTTTTCCCACAGAGGTTTCTCTCAGCTAGGAGATGAGGCATAATCCCTACAACATGGTTACCCTTAGAATGTGCTGTTGTTGTTACATTCCCCATCAACCCTAAGTTATTTCCCCTTCATAAATCAGCTTAATCTTCCTACGTGCTAAAATTTATACTAAGTGTTCTATAGCTTCTAAGTAGACTCTACATTTACCAGGACTGGAAGCACAGAAGACACAAATAGTTTCGATTTTCCTAGATGAATAGGAGGAACAATGTTTGGTCTCTAAAACAGACTGACTCTTTTTTTACTATTTTTTTTTTGTTTAAGTGTGCTCTGCATTACTTTGAGTCTCGAATGAGATTTTAAGGAAGATGGAAATGCAAAAAGACTAAGGAGTTATGACAAGTAGGTGATGGTAGGTTAGAAAAAGTTATAAAAGTCAGAAAATAAGATATGTTCATGTTAGAAAAAAGTCAAACCAAATCAGTTCAGATTTTAAAGAATAAACACGTAATCAGACTGACTTTTGACAAGCGAGACTTTAACTATACAATTTTGACAATTTACAAACAAACAAACAGAACCCGACACATTTAACTATATACTTTTCTGATGAAATAAACATGAATTTAGAAAAGTCAGTAAAAGACAATGACATGCTATAAACATTTTGGTAAAAACAACACAAATCTAGAAAAGTCAGTAAAAGACATATGACATACTGTAAAACTTTTGACAAAAACAACACGAATCTAGAAAAATCATTTAGGATGTAAAAATTTCAAACTAACAACAAGAACAAACACGTGATGCATGTGACAAGGTAACATTTTTTTTAAAATAAAACAAACATAGATATTTAACAACCACTGTAATGATAAAATAGAAACAACTTATTATTTAACACACACTATGATAATCTAAAAACAAACAAACACTCAAAACACAAAATATATATATATATTTTTTTGCAAAAACACTCAAACGACCTCTATGGATTAAGAATTTACTCCCTATTTATTTTTCTTACAAACTAATAAACAGGGTCTTTTAATGCTAGATTCTTAAAGCGTTGTCTTTCTACATAGAATTGAGCCAGATTTTAGAAATTGCAACTTGGACATATCCACTCGGATGATTCTGAAGAGAAGCATGGAGGTCATCCAAGTTATCTTTAGAAAGACCATCCTTGCAGAAATGGATTTTGTCCTCCTTATATCCAGCTAAACGACACTTACCCTTATAAGTCTGTCGTCCACATTTGTTACATCTAGACTCGATGGCACAAGCTTTTCTTCTCATCGCTCTACGACTAGTACCCATGCTTGGAACTTGAATGAATTTTTCCTTCGATTAACATCCTCACATCACCGGGGATTCCAAAACATATAATAATCCACAGTCGAGTGACTCTAGACTTGTATTTCTGCCTGAGAATCTTTTGAGAAAGTAATGGGAAGTATTTCCTCAGGTGATGATACTTTGGATCAATAGAAACAAAGAAAAAGAAACAAGAAAGAAAGAAAGAAAGAAAGAAAGAAAGAAAGAAAGAAAATCTAGAAAATTAAGAACAAGGTTCAAATTTTAGAGAGAGAGGGAGAGAATTCTAGAGAGAAAGGAGAATTTTAGAGAGAGAAAGAGCTCAGCAAATCTGAGCTTTGATGCACAGTGATAAAATTTATAGCCAACGTAGGACATTATGTTGTATATTGTGATGGACACTAGACTGGACTGAAATAGACAGGCCTAACTATGATTAAAATTAATGGGCCTTGTTGATGCTTACTGGAGTTCAACAGCAAATCAACATCACTAGGCGGTTGCATACGGTGGACTGTTATTCCTTGTTTGGTTCTGCCTAATTGGGTGGACCTGCAACAAGAGGAAGGACGCTTCAGAGGCAAGAAGAAGATGGGTTAGTCAACAGACAAGGGCTCTTTGATGCTCAAGGCGGGGGTTGCTAGGCAGAGAATGGGAACTTGTTAGGTGGGAAAAAGCATGCATGCTGGATGCAATAAATACACCCTATTTATAGGTTATCACTTGGACCGGGTGTTAGGTGGGTTTTATCCACGACCTGAGTGTCACATTAAGGCGTGTCAGGTGGCAGAGGACAAGTGTCATGCCTTTTGTCGGTGGATCGTTTCCCATCCGACAGCGAGTTATCCACCATCTGTTGGCCAATGATGGTGAGTAGTAGTCCATTTACAAGTGAAAAGAATCTGACCCGAGCTGGTGCTTGACCCAAGGAGGTGACCAGTTGCGGTGCGGCACAAGAGACCTTGAAAAGCACCTCAGACAAACGATCCAAGCTCATTGGGAACAGTTATCAATCACTGTAGCTTTGCCTGAGCTTCTGGGCCAACTACTTGAAGTAAGGCTCCTCGGCAGGTGGCGCCGAGCTCACCCTCAACAAGCTCTCTATGTCGTGGTGTTGTTGTTGTTATCATTATTATTATTAAAGGAAAAATATATTAAAAAACATTAAAATCCTAGGGGGGATCATGGGGCCCTTGTCCCCCCGTGCCGCGTCTTTACTCTACCAACTGGGTTAACATCCTAGTTTTGAAGCCTTGGATCTCATCTATCTTCATTTTCAAGAACAAATATAAAAAGCCCATCTTATCCCTTTTATTTTTTATTGCCGTCCTGTTTGTTGATTAAATCTTTAAACACATGGTAGATTTTTTTTTTTTTTTTGTGAATTTTTATCATGGTCTCACCTCTTATACCTTTTCGTTCTATTGATGTTACTTGCGGTACATTTTCTTGAAAATTTCCAACTTTTTCTTTGTTGAAAAAATAATTATTCTTTCTTTTCTCAAGTGCTAGACTAATGTCTCGAAAAATAGAGCTCAACGTGTCTCATTAATAAGATTTAAATCTAGGTCTACAAACAAATTTCTAGAATTCTGTGCTGATCTTGTGAAGTCATATTTTGATTTCTCTTCTTTTCTTCGTTGTCAATGAAAAGGAATTTCTTAAGTCTTATCCCTTATCAATTAAGGTTAATTAATTGGGTTAGTTATTCAACTAAAAAGTTTAAAAGACATTGAAAACGAAAGAAGAAATGCCACTTGATTTTCAGTGAAAGCTACACCTATTCAATGGCATGCATTATTTGCAGGGTTTAAAAATATGTGCGGTTCGAAGTAAGTCAATAACGTATACATACATACACGCACACATACATACAAGCATACATACGTTCATATAATTTATAGTTTCAAGGTCTCCTAATATCGTATGTTTTATCCACAAGTAACCCAGCATGAATACTAATTACGCAAGACGGAAGAGTGAATGATCTAATATAATAATATCCAATCCAACCCCAACTTCTGTCCCTTGAACTTGTCAACCAAGTTAATTTGGTCAAGTCTTTGTCGTGACTAAACTCACAGCTTGTCAAGCAAGCATATATATGTAAGTGTCAAAATTGAAAAGTCTATTTTCAAAGCTTTTGAAGGACAAAAAGGCAAAGCATGTTTCAAAGTATCCAAGAAAAGAATCAAAGGTTAATTTGAAACTTTCTACAAGACAGAGTGTGCGTGTGTATATATATATATACATATATATATATATATATATATATAGATAATTAAGGTCCGTCAAGGCAGGTTATTTTGGCTTTTGATTTAGTTGTTGCATATTTTTTGAACAGAACCAAATTTCACGCACATATATGTTGAGTGTTGACTGACACAAAACCTGGATTCCTCTTTCTAGCTTTGCTGCAATTTCAACTTGATCCACATCGTGGCCGCGTTTAGATGGAATTAGGTACCGCATCGCTTACATTTTAGAGTCAATCTGTTATGCGTATTTTTATTTTTTTATTTATTTTACCTAATACTTGAGCTTTTTGTATATAAGAGATTTTGTGCTGATATTATGCATTTTTAACGTTTTAACGGAGAAGATTTTTAAGGTCTCCTTTTTTAGGAGTAGATCACACTTTAACCTATCATCATTTTTTGAGCTTGATATTTCTTAACGTCAGTATGCAGTCCTCATCAAGACTTTCTTGGGAGTTTCTAGTTTTCGTTCTACTTTCGATTCCCTTTTTCTTTTGCTTCTTTTGAAGTTATTTTATATTGAAAGGTTTTATAATCCTCGTTTTTTAATTAGGGATTTGATTGAGAATTTGAAATCTAGTGTGGATGGCAACCTAATTAAGATGCACCATTTCTCTTTTTGACATCAGTTATCCACTGTTTCCATTCGGCAAAAAAATTTATTAAAGGGTTTATAGTTCTCTTTGAGTCAAGTATATTTATATGGCAGTATATACCTGACATCACATAGGTGGCTAACTCCTTTCTTTTTAGTCCTAAACGTCCACAGTTTCGCAGGAATTAGTTGTAGTGTCAAGTCCTTAAATCTTAATTATTATTATCATTTTGTATTTTGCTAGTTAAATGGCCTTAATTAGCGTAAATTATTTCTAAAGTGGCAATGCTTTTGAAGTTGAGTGAAATAACGATGCAAACTTCACCAAATTGGGCATACAAAATTCAACATAATGATTTTGTTTATGTAATTGCCAAGTGTTGTGGACGCACGTTGACCATCACGTATGTCAACAGCTTAAAAAGTCAACTCTCTGAACATGTAAATATACGCGGAAAGTACGTCGCGTTACAGTTGTAAGTTGTAAGGTTGTGTATACGTTATTATTTTTTTCATTTAAATATTTTGGGTAGATTTATAAATATGTCATTAATTACTCTCTAAAATGCAAAAAAATCGAGTTATTGTTATTGTTATAATTAAACTATAAATATTTCACCTTTGTAATGCAATATGGTTCTGTTTATACATCATTTTGTGCAGGAGCTAACACCAAGAAATTTGACCAATAAACATAAAAATATGTTTTTTTTAATGAAATGAACATAAAAATATGTTAAGTTGATGAACTTATATTTTTTCGTGTACTTGCATGAATTGTTTTCTTAAAACTTGTGAGTCGAACATGATTGAGATATAATTGACAATATATAATAATGTGTATTGAAATTAGAAGGAGCAAAGCAACAATAAAATTATTAAGCATGCATGCGAGATGGCAAACATAGAAAAATGTGTAACACCTGAGCGCTTTTACTGCATTAAAAATACAATAAGTTAAGAATTATATAAGACGAAAATACAGTTTAAAGAGAAAAATACTGTATAATAACGTAAAAAATTATACAGTATTAGAATAATACAATGTAAGAAAATACACTGATAAAGTTATGCAGTATGAAAATTACACTGTAAAAGTAACACAGTGTAAAAATTGGACTGTTTTAGGTCATGTAGTACAAAAATTAGACTGTTTAAGTTAAAGCTGTATATGAATAATACTTTTTAAAGAATATGGATAAATAAGAAAAGCTGTAATAGCATAGAGAATGTACTGGCGGTATAAGAAAAATATTATCAGTATAAATTTAAACTGTACAAAGTGAGATAATATTAGAATTATATTATGTGATGGATGTGGATAAGTATTGGAGGTTATGGGACCTCATGAACCGTATGGAAAAGAATACTGACAGTATAAGAAAAAATATTGTCAGTATAAACTTGGATTGTGTAAAAAGCTTGGTGGGGACTTAATGGATTTTGATTGGGCCACCACACCATGAAATGTGGCCCAATCACCTAAAGCCACCCAAGGAACCCACTTGATTACCATGAGTCAAAGGTGACTCACCACCACTTTTTGTATAAAAAAAGTAAGAAAAGAAAAGAAAAAGAAAAAGAAAAGTTGAATTAGCTCATTATATAAGAGACCAAATAATGGTCTCCACGGTGGGGAAAAAAAAGGTAGCATGAAAAGGAAAGGAAAGAAGGAAAGAAAGAAAGGAAAAGAAAGAAAGAAAGAAAGGAAGAAAGAAAGGAAGAAAAAAAAAAGTCTCCATTTCTTCCTCCCACAAACCACCACTCCAGAGTAATTCTTCTCAAAATTTTTGATGATTTCCAAGCCTCCAAATCAAGCTTAAGACAAGCCCTAATGTTTCAGTGCAAAGTTTTGCAACTTTGGAGGTAAGATTTCAAACTTTTTCTAAGGGTTTTAATGTTTTTTTTTCAAGGTGATGGATGGATTTTTAATAGGATTTTGTTATGGTTTATGACAAGGGAATCTAAGCAAGTTTACTTGCACAAGTGGAGGATCAAGAAGATTGGCAAAGTTTAGGTAAATTCTAAAGTTTATACTTGAAAAGTTTATCTTTTTTTTTTTTTTTTATGTATACAAAGTGTTTGATGAAATGTTTTAGCCATGGTATGTAATATGAACAATATGGCATGGTTTTTTTTATGTTATATGTTGAAGATGATGATGGTGGAAAGAAGAAACTCAAGGTTTTGGTGAAATTTCAAAAGGGACTAAATTGCAAAGAAAAAACAATTCTCGACAGATTTAAAAATCAGTCAAAAAGTCCCTCTAAATGATAGAATTTCAAGAAATTTAAAACAAAAATGTTGTAGAATGCGCCGAAACTGTTAGGACAACATAGACAGTTTCTTAAAATTCTACCCGGTTTAGAAGTTATGAATTTTACGAAATTTTGGGCAAAAAATTTCAAGAAATGAAAACGTTATTAAAAGTTTAGAATTTGACCATGGTGCTTTTGTAAGTTTTATTCCTTGTGAGAAACTGAGCTTTTTGGTATAAAGTGGTTGTTTTTGGTTCCGGGGGCAAAAATGTAAATATTTTTGTATTTTGAGCCAAAACCATAAAATCGTATGAAAATTGGGTTTTTCAACAAGAAATGTAGAATTCTTACACTGCTGTAGGCAGTGAGTGATTAAGGATGCTAAGTTCTAAAGGATTCAAAATCTAGTCAAAGAAAAGAATGAAAGAAAAACGTTAGGGATGAAATGGTCATTTTGAAAAAAAGGCCAAAATGGACCCGAAACGCCTAATGTCGGGAAACGTTCTTTAGTGGAAATTTTTTCGTAATATGTAGGTAATAGAATGGTAAAGTTAAGCAATAGGTTTTATAAAGTTACAAAATGGACAAAAAACCTATTAGGGGTGAAATCGTTATTTTTGAGGAAACGGCTAGAACGGAGTCGAGCACTCCGATTTAGTATAATGTTCTTAGATGAAAAATATGTCGTAATACATTAGGTAACAAAACTGTCACATGAGACGAGAAATTTAATAAGGGATATTTTAGTAAAACAAAGGTAACCCGGTAGGTTACAAAGTCAAAAGAAAGAAAAAAAATGGTAACCAAGTGGGTTATATAATTAAAAGAAAAAGTAACCCCAGTGGGTTACAAAGCTAAGTAAAGGAAAGATAAACTGATGGTTTATAAGGTCACGTAAAGATAAGAGTAAACTAATAGGGTACTAAGTTAAGTTAAGAGGACATGAATGTTTAATATTTACATTTTATTATCAATCGAGTAGATTGATAAAAAAAAGTTAATTAATGAGTTGGTTGTCATTTGATCAGGACATAGAGGCCGACTAAAGAAAGGAAAAGGAACAGAATAGAGAACGCTAGAGCATAGTCCGGGTAAGTTCAAACCTCACTTACAGCATGAAGTAAATGATTTTTAAAAAAATATTTATGTATACGTTTGTAAATGAGTTTGCAATTATTATGCAAGTTTTTTTTAAAGTATGTTTGCATTTATTATGCAAAAAGTTTTAAAATACAAAAGCAGATTTGCAATGAATTTACAATTGTTATGTTTAAAGTCTATTCGCATATTGACATGCATGATGTTTTTAAAAGTTCAAGGTATGATTTTCAATGTATTTAAAGTATGTTTGCATTTTTTTTTTAAATGCATAATGTTTTACAATATAAGTTATAAGTTTTATGTCGCATTTGTTATGCAATAAGTTTCAGAGTACAAGTTATGATTTGCAAAATGTGTTTACGTTTATGTTGCACTTGTGATGTAATAAGTTGCATTTGTTATGCAATAGGTTTTATAGTACAAGCTATGATTTACAAGTGTGTTTGTATATGATGTGATTGCATTTGATATGCTCACTAAAATTAATAAGAATGTAACAAAAAGATAAAAAGAATGTATCGTACCAGCCTTTTTGTTGTGAGGTGATAAAAGTAAAGTTAAAGTTTGACCTCTTAGATGTGAGGTACATGACCTCGATGTTCGATGGTCTCAAGACTTCCACAAGGAAAGCATCATATTTATGATCTCATGATTAAAGATGTTGGTACAAATACTAAATGTTATAAGATAAAGAAAGTTAAGGAACAGGATAAATGTTAAAAAAGAAAGGAATGTTCATGTGTTATGAATTTACTTGTGTTCCTTATTACAAAGTATTTCCGTTAAATGCTTATGAAAAACATTTTGAGAAATGTTTTATGTTAAGTGTTTATGAAAAACATGTTTATGTTTACAAGAAAAGGTTTATAAATGATGTTTTAAGAAAAAACGTTCAAGAAATGTTTTACGAAAAATATTTACGCAAAACGTTTCAGAAATGTTTATGACGAACGTTTATGAGAAATGTTTTTAGAAGTGTTTATGAAAAACGTTTTAAGAGAAAGGTTTTTATGAGAAAAGTTTTAAAGTATGTTTAAATGATTTGTGAGTTCATGTTTGAATTTACTGAGCGAAAGTTCATTAAAATTTTTTTCATGCTGTAGGTAGTCCTACGGGTGACCAGTAAGACTTATTTGAGGAGCTTAGTGCTGCGGAGGGCAGATGCGAAGATTTAAGTATGAAATATCATAACTATTGGTGATTATAATTACCATAAATAGTAAAAAAATGAAATATCATAACTGTTGGTGATTATTACAAATAGAAGAATTTGTTGTGACAATAAAATAGAAGAAAATAATCAAAATCAATGCTATAGTTTTTTTTTTCATTAGTGTTAGAAAATAACTCTTTTTTCTCAATATGCAATTTTTTTTTTACCATACTTTAATGTTTTAGCTTGTTTATTTTCTGTTTTAATACTATAATGACTCCATATAGCAAACATTTCAAATATAGGATATAATTAGAAGAAATTTTGACCATATTTTTTTTTTATGAAATACATAAGAGCATCTTATACTTTTGTATATCATTCTTTTTCATGTTAATAGCCACAAACGTTAAAGGGAATGAGATAAAATTACATGAAAAAAAAAAAAGTACAGCTAAAATATTGTACAATATTATAACTAAAAGTAAAAAAAAAAAAAAAGACACACGCACACAAAATGAATAGAAAAACATATGCATTCTTCTCCTTCCAAAATAACGTTTTTGTTCTTTTTCCGCTAAATTCAAATATCGAATTGTTAATAATTGGGAGAATTGACTTAATTTGAATGCTAAAAATAGGATAAGCATAAGAGAGGAAAATATAAGAACGAGTCATCGCATAAATATATCTTCTTCGAAAGGATACGGTATCCAAATTTTGTACAAGTTTTTATGTTTGGAGTAGGAGTAAGACTTAAGGAAAGTGGGCATAACTTTCCAAGAATATTTCAAACTCTTATCTTATAGAAAAAAGACAGGGAAACTCAAAAAGTCATTTTCGTTGTGGGTCATAAATCGGTTTATAATTAAACTAAAGTTTGGAATGGACTTGTTCATACGTCATAATCGCCATAGCTTACGTCACTTTTATAGAATTCTCGTACTTTCATCAAGGCTCCATGTAATTAGCAAAAATTGTATATATAAAGTTGCGTAACTCCCAAGCTTTTCATTACTAACTCCAACTAAAAAAAAAAAGAAGAAAAATAAGCTAACATGATGTTTGACAATATGAGTTGAAATTAAAATTTTGATTACTACAAGATAAAGCACTCAAATGTTACCGTGCTTTAAATCACAATTAGTTATAACTAATGCTCCCAAACACCTTATAAATAACTTCTGAAAAAAGAAAAATAGGTAAGAAGAAAGTTTATCTTTTATATTTATATACACATAATATATATGAATATAATTTATATGTATATGTATATATAAACATATAAAGATGTCTATATATATAAACACACCCTCTCACGCACACATAAGTATTTTATTGAAAATACGGTTTGTGACGTATTAGCACACGTGGAGTCTTCGTGGTAATTAATTTTGTGTTAAGTATTTTTCATATTTTCACCTCTTTTATACAAAATGCGCATTTGGAAAGCGAAAGGTTAGAGTCTTTGAAACTTCCAAGTATACTTCTCAATATGTCCCACAAGTTGACTAGAATCACTTGTGTCCCAAAAAAAAAGGTTTTGATGGGCTAATAACAACAAAAAGGCCATATAAAATTCTAAAGCTTGTCTCCAATATTTAATCCCAAATTAACATTGAAATTTGACACTTTTTCTCTTCAAACACAGAGTATATATTGTCAATATTGCAAATATTTTATATATACTATGCTAGCTAGTTATATCTCTCGTGCAATGAGGACTTTGTGCATTTATTTATGTATGAGACAATTTATGCCAAACTGCCTTCTACCCACTAAGATACCAACCATATTTTATTGATCCAACCCATACAACTGTTGTACTTTTTAATTTTTTAATGACCATTTTCCCCTAAATGTCTGTAAGTTATGGTCTTATCCATATTTTATATTGCAAATGTCATAAACGTTTTTTTGGAAGATATATCTATCACCGAACAAACTTGCACTACGTAAATCCTAAATTGCGATTTTGTTTATTTTATTTTATTTTTTTATTTTTCTTATTCATAATTTATTTTTATTTTTTTCTTTCAAAATATACCAATTATATATATACATATAGTTGGTTGGTGGGGGTGAGGCCTGCTTTGCTTACATTGAGTTTGGATTTATAAGTATATTAGGATTCAATTTTTGTTTAATTTTGGTGTCTCAAATAATGTCCAACAAATCATATTATGATATATCATTTAAAAAGTATGAAATAGTGTTAAATAACATATCATAATATAATTGATTGGACACTATTGAGATAGTCGATTTGAGTCTTTTTTTTTTTTGCTTTTTGTAACATGATCCTTAAACTTTTTTTGGTACGTAATTGATTTTTTTAACATACTTAAGTGTAACAACTAAGTCTTAATCACAACGCTTGTCAAATTTAGGACGAAAAACAATCATATAAGATGCATGTAATCCCGTTTAAAAAGACAAGGGCAGAATTCAAACACCAGAAAACACCAGAATGATTAAGATATATATATATATATATATATATATATATGAGCTAAAAACAGTGCTAAAAAATCATTAACAATATAATTCAAATTGACTCATCGATGAAATCATTAAAGTATATTGCAAAGCCATTCCAAAGAAAATAATTATAAAAATAATAAGTATATTGCAAAGTCAATACGCGTAGCCCAAAAAACAAACAAAAGTGAAAAAAAATAAAAAAAGTGATGCGTTGGGATTTATACGTGTGTTACGTAGGAAAGTGTGTATTGCTTACCACATGGTTAACTAATAATTAATTCATTTTAAGAAACATGCATACTTTGTTTTTAGTTAATTTTAGTGGTACTTCCTGAGTTCACAGATTCTTGCTTTCAAATTCACGATATGGTTAGGTGCCGAAAGATGTTAATTAATTAGTACATGTATTATGCTCAAAATAAACAGGCAAATAAAGAAAGTATATGATAAGATATTATCCAATTTAATTTTTAGGTCACCCATGAGTTCGAGCAATCAGCTACTTATGTTGTGAACTTGTGGTATGTTTACTTCTGCATAATCAAAATAGGTATAAATCAGAATTGGTAGGATTTAAAGTTGTAAAAGGATGTTTACTTGAGTTATAAGATTTAGAACTGGAGTAATTGAGAATGACATTTATGTGTTTATTTAATCTCAGAATCAGAAAAACTTGTTATTATTTAAATCTATTAAATTTTAAAGTAAATTGTAATAATAGTTAATAAAAATAATGGTTTTAGTATTATGACAATAAATGATAAATTTTTAGTTGCGTAATTATTTCAGGAAAATAATTAAAATGAACTTTGAAAATTAGGTAAAATTATAGAAAACAAAAAGAATAGAAAATAAAAAATTAAAATACCAAAAATTAAAATTTATTATCATATTTTAATAAAAAATTTTATGGCTATCATATTGAGGTTAATGCATTGCTTAATTCCAAATTTATATGGAGCCTATTAATTTTAGTTCAGAATAAAAATTATGACTAAGCTAGTATACATATGGATTGATTCTCATCTCCCACTCTACTCTTCACATATGTCAGGGGTAAAATTAAACTTAAAATTTTTTTTTTCCATAAACCAGAAATAATTAGTTAGATTGTTAGAATTTTAAGTAGCACTCTTGCTTCTCTAACGTCCTATCACAAATATTTTGAAAATTTATAATCATAAATCAATACAACATATATACGTACAACGCAATTTCATTAGAAAATTAAATCGAAACAAACATATAAATGCAACACAATTCATCAAATGTGTAGCATTTGAGCATAGAATTAAATAATTTTAAGAGCTTATTCCAGATCTCAAACTCATGTACAAAAATTAGAAATGATATTTCAATAAAACAAGAGTTTGCAAAACAACAACAATGCATTGCCGACCAAGTATTATTATCAATTACTATGTACATTAAATCCTTGAATTCTTTAAAAAATTCAAACTACATATGGTCATGAAAATATCAAGAACGATATTACAAAATATTTACGAAACAACAATAGAATAGGCAATCATTAAAGATCGATATTTCGCATATTACTAACAAGAAATGTCTATTATTTTCCTTGTCAATATCGCCAAAGAACCACAAGGAAAGTCAAAAAGAAAGATGCATAAAATAAAATTTCAAATTGTTTTTAAGAAACTAATATCTAAATACCCCAACCGACAGATATTGACTTTATTCCTGATACATATATATATATTTAAATACGAACATGAACTAATGAGGTGAAACACCCAACATTGCCCGTGAATTCAAACACGAATGATCTGTAAAGAAAAATAAAATAACGTTTTCTTTTTTGTACAAAAAAAAGTACACCTTTGAAATCACTTTTTAAGCCAATTGTCCCATAAAAGAGCCACGAAGCCTCCCCATATCTTATAGATACCTCGTCCTTTGTGCAGTTGTTTTGTTTGAACGTCTTCAAGTCAACATCACTTTCTTAAATTAGGATATCAACTTTAACGCTAAGCATGCTTTTTCATGGCCATTATATATATATATATATATGTATGATAATAATTGTGCCATTTTTTAGAATTCGTCACGTGGTAATATTGTCATAAACATTGATTTTTTATATTTTTTTTCATCTAGTACCATGTAGTACTAAGAATTTTTTTTTATCACATCTTAAATAATTTCTTGTTTCCTTCTTGCAACATCAAAGTTTGGTGGACCTCATTTATAGACACAAACGAAAAGTAATTTTGATCGAGTGGTTTGATGATAATGATAAACAAGCCTCTTTTTGTGAAAACGTTTAGGGAGAAAAAAAGTTTGAAAATTAAAGAAAAAGGAGCATGCTAAGGTAAGTATAATAAAAAATCATAGTAGTATTCTAGCTATTTAAAGCTTTAAATCTATATCAAATTTTGATGATCTTACATAATTTTTTATTATGACGAGATCTTAACTAAACAAAACCCTTAAAAACATGTCCTATTAATATGATATCAAACCATAAAAAAGATTAAAAAAGAGAGTTGGAGCTCTTGTAGTAAAACATGCATTTTGATTCTGCTAGTTGGTCTTATGATCGTAACCGTTGGATTAACTTTTCAATAGTTTAATATTTGATTGTCTACATTAACAATTTATATTCCAATATATAAAATTGTTTTCAATCATAAAACAAATTGTTGAAAAGTAAATCTTACGATTAAAATAACAAGAAAAATGTTTGTTTGCTTAGCAAAGCCAATTAGGATAAACATCACTCTTATTCAACCTTGTGAGGTTAAAACTTTACTATTAACAAAACAATAAATCCTAGTTTAAAAAGTATACTATAAATTAAGTTGGGTTTCATTTTTTATAAGCAACAATCATATTAACCTAATAAAGTTATAATCCTACCATTAATAAATTAGTAAGACCCTGTTAAAAAAATATGTTATATATTAAATTAAGACGTATAGTTTTATAAGTATTGGGATCATGATCCGACAGAGGCCAGATAGATTTCTCTTTTATGAGTAGTAAGATATGAGGATGGAGATGACTTTTCAAGAATAAACCAGACAACACATTTCAGATCTGATATCCCAGGCAAATTAAGTGGCTGAAAGAGTACTCTGTACCGTACAAAGACTTGACCAGTAAGGGGATACAGCTGTCCACGTGACAGGTAAGAGTGACACAACATACCTAATACCCAGACAAACAAATCTTGTGTGACAGTCTCACCTAAATTTAATATTGTATATTCTAATTAGAAAACTTAAAGGGTTAAGTATTTTGTTTTGGATTTGGGAAATTTCGTTGGCACCTTTTTTGTAGTTGTTGCCCTTGTTTCCTCATGGTCAAAAGAACATAACATTCATAGCTGGTAATTACACGCTTCGTTCTTTGCACATGAGCCCAATGTTCCTTTTAACATTACAAATTTGATTTATTCCATTTTGCAATTACTGCATATACACTAACCAATGTAATTCATGATATGATCAAAATCTATCACAAACTGTATGCTTGATAAATTTAACTTTCTCGCCTATCACAAAAGGCTCAAAAAAAAAAAAAAAAACTTCCATTCATGATTATTATCATTATCATTATCATTATCATTATCATTGTCATTATTTTTATTTTTATATTTATTACTATTACTATTATTATTGTTGTTGTTGTTATATGTGGAAATATCTTTACCACTTTACAGGATTCTTTGTTATAATCGAAGTTACTATTTTTTTTTAACCACCCAAGAAAGCCTACCAAATTTTAGAAAGCAAAAGCTCGTAAAATTCAAAACACGCATAGCCAAAATAGCTCTCTTTCTCTCTCTCTCTGTCTCCAGCATTATTTGATCAATGAAGAAGGAAATGATACCGAACAAAGAAGAAAACGAAAGACAACGACACTCCTTATTATTTTTGTCGTATTTTCCTCTTGTTTCTCAAGAAAGTGATGGAAAAATTATAAAAAAAGGAAGAAAATGAGAGAGCAACCGTGTAACGTCCCGAAATTTATTCAATATTAATGTAATGTAAATGATGAATTAGTGTGCCATAATTAAAGTTTTAACTTTAATTAGATTATTTGGTTGGATTTTTAGTTTTTGGTTGTTTTGTTAAATTGATGTGTTCAAAAGATTTCTTATTGATTTAAAATGATGTTTTGAGTTTTAAAACACAACAATTTGTAAAATGTTAAAAATACTCTGTTTTACAAAACCGTGGGCGGCACATGGTTTTCGCACAGTAAAACCGTCCACCGATTTTCTCTATTTATTTCTCTCTTCTCTCTCTCTCTCCTCATTCACGTTTCACTCTCTCTCTCTCTCTCTTCTCTCTCGGCAGCTCCCTCTCTCTCTCAATCTCTTTCAAAAATTTTGATTTCCATTCGAATCCAAGCTTCGGAACAGCAAGGAGGAAGCTCGGGGACGTGATTCGGCGACCGAGAACGCGGATTGAAGCTTCGATTCGAGGTTAGATTCGAAATTTCTAAACTTTTTACAAAATTTTCGAATTTGTGTGTTTTTGAAATCTAAGTTTGTTTTAGCTTAGAAAACCGTGGATTTGTGTTAAATGAGCTTAGAACAACTAGAATCTAAACCTAGATTGAAGAAAAACGGATTGGATTCAAGATTTTCATTTTTCTCCTCTTTTTCTCATTTTCAGATTTTTGAGGATTTCGAGTTTAAATGTTGTTTAAATGATCCCAAACATGTTCTAGAATGTTTTTCTATCAATTATAGTTGTTTTTCATGCCTGGGATTTGAGAAAAACAGGTTAGAAACAAGATTTGGATTTTGGGGATCGAGAAACCCGTGGCTGGGATTTCTGGATCTTCCCAGTTCGGCAGGCCGAAGTTCATGTTCGGCAGGCCGGAGTGATGATCGGCAGGCCGGTGTTCTTCCGACCGGCAGGCCGAATCTGGGGAAATGTTCGGCAGGCCGAACTTTGCTTCCGGCAGGCCAAACTGTACAGTTCGGCAGGCCGAAGCAGGGCGTCCGGCAGGCCGACCGAGGCATGGAAAATTTTGTGATTTTTACCCGATTTCATTGTTTTGAACCCTGATTTAAATCCCAATCTTATAGGATGATTTTAATGATACAAATGGCACACTAGGACATCATGAAATGATTTAGTAACATAGAATGTCTCGAACTAGATATTGATCGACTTAGTTTGTATCTAGGACTGTTCGTGGTTCCGTTGAGCTAACGTATAGCGGATCGGGATTACGGTGTGGGGTACCGGCACGAGTACTGAGGTAGGACTTCTATCCTATTTCTTTGGTAGCCTGGTTTTGAAATGATTTGGCTTTGAAAAGGATTTCTATCAAAATGTTTTCAACGGTTGTTTGAAAATGGTTTTATCGGTTATATTTTCATATACCGTGACATGAAATGAATTTCATAATGAATGTAATTGACAACACTCGGTAATTGGGTTTTGAATGATAATGATAATAAACACATGGGCATGATGCCATATCAGAGATCGGGTCGTGATCGACCTTGGGGGCAGGTCCCGAAACCCAGCTGGGCCACTACGGTGGTGATATCATGGTTTGCCTAGGTAAACGTAAACTGGTGTTTTGATTTGACGAGTAGACTGTTCTGTGTCAGAACGGTTCTACTCAATTTATTTATTTATTTATTCAAGTTTCATCTTGCATAACTCCTGATAATGCTATGTTTCTTTGCATTAAATTATTTTATAAAACTTAGTCCTACTGAGCCTTTCGCTCACGTTTTATCTGTTTTAAATTCCCCCCCCTTCTAGGTGGTTTCCCATTTAGGTTTGGAGAAGATTCTTCGGACCGAACTCAGGAGCAATAGGAGAATTTATTTGAAATCTGTATTTATTAATCAAGGCATGTAAGACTTAACTTTATTTGTACTTGGACTGTAATTGTATTTGTGATATTGTCAGATTCATGTGTGTGCACAAGTTGTGGGTTGTGGAACCCATATTCGCGGTTTTTATTCAATTATTGTTATTTGTTTAATGATTTTAAATTCTTTATCAAATGTGGTGGAAAAATCTCTTTATTTCTTGCTTAATTGGATTTTTAAACCCTTAATTTCAATTAAACTTTCCTTTAATTAACCTAAATATTTCGCCATGTCACCTCCCGTACTCCAGGGCGTGACAAACCGCCAGTTGAGAGGGCGGCGGATCAAACAGCAACATAGCTGGAAAGCAACCACGCTAGTGCATTAAATTATAACAAATTAGACAGCTAAGACAAGAAACATATATTGTAGTTTATACACTTACTCCTTTACTTGTGTGTTTTTTTTCCTTAAAAAATAAAAATAACTTTTTATCCGAAAATCCCATAACTAAAAAGGTGAGAAAAAAAGAGAAACGAAACGCGCTTTTTGTAACTAAGTTGTCAGCACCGACATGTCCTATTGGAGTAATATTCATGAAATAGAATGGTCTAAAAAGGTAAAGTTCGCAGAGAATGATCAATAAAAACGAAAAAGTAGAAGTCAGCTCCACTTGTTGCCCAAGGTTTGGTAATTGCATAAAGTCCGCCTAGATTTTGTTGACGTTTTGCTGGATTTTCTGCTCTATTATGATTCCAACACTCCGCTACTCAGTCTCATGACCTCCACTTTCTTGGGAAGACGTCCAAAAGGGTACCCAAGTAGTAGAGGTTTTTAATCTCATGGAAAGTCCAGCAAATGTTGTTAGAATTATAGTGATAGTTTAAAATATTATAATATATAAAAATTTTATATTATAATAATTTTTTGTTTTTTTATTAAAATATACAAGAGTTTTATACTATTTAATAATCACAACTATAGTCTAACTATTCTTGTCAAACACTCAATAAATTTGTCATATTTTACTTCGTAATTTTAAGCACAATTTCAACACATTTGGTATAACATTTTCTTTTATAAAAATATAAATTTTTGTTTTATTTTTTCATAATTAATGCTTAATTATCTTTAAATGTTAAATCTCTCAAAAATTACATCAAAATGAAAAATATACAACCTTAATATAGTTTAATAAAAATCTGGCAGTTTAAAACAATGTACTACCAATATATGTCTGTTTTATGCTTTATTAAAGAATTCTCGCACAATAATAATACTTAAAGGACTATAATTATCATTAATGGTTGACCACCATTAACTTTTCCCCCTCAATTGTTTTATAAACATTGTGGGTCCTTGAGTGATCTGGACGGTGCAAAAAATGACTTGAATAGTTAGTTTAATTAGGTGAGATTATTATTTAGTGTCAAAGAGCTACCGCAAGTGATGATGATCACTTTTAAAAAGCGTCTAACATCGTATTAAAAATTTAAAATTTATCATAATGTTATCATTACAGAATTTGTGAATATCCCCTATATGACATTAGCATCTGAATGATGCCAATTAAGCACTATAGATTTTTAAAGAAAAAACCGAATTAAAAGATAAAATATTCCTAGCTCTTGTGATGAGGATTCTTAATATAAGCACTAGTATGAGGGGATGTGGACATCCCCCCTTAGTAAATTTGGTTTTATCTTATAATATTCTTCTTTAAAAAAAAAATTAAATTATTGATAATATTTGAATATAAAAACAACTTTTGTAATAATTTATCATTGAAAATTTATATAGGCAATTAGTTTTTTTAATTCAACTACTATTTTTTGAGTTATTTTATATTAATTGTGCAATGTAGTATTTATTTATTCATTTATTTGTATTTCTATACTATGCATAGTACCCATAAATATCATTTCAATATCATTAATATTTATGTATGGAAAGTAACAATTATATTCACATTTAAAAAATATTATATAAAATGAATATGTTATATTTCACAAAATAAAGTTAAGCATCCATTTTATGTAGTGGTCTTTATATGTGTATTAGCAATATATGAAAAAGTTTACTGTATATGAATTTAAAATAAAACAAAAACAAGTATAAAATAAACATTAAAGTAACAAAAACGTTTTAATGAAAGTAAGAAAATATTAGGTTGAGTGACCATTAAAAAATAATGCATAAGCTGAGTGAAGAAATCCTAGCCATTGTATATAAATTAAAAAAAAGTATTTAAACAATTTAGACCGTTAGATGCTTTAGTTAAAGTATCAAAATAAACAAGAGGATTGCCTCTTCTATTATAACTAATAGAAAAGAAGGAAAATATTTTGTAAATTTTTTTGAAGAACCGGAATATTTAAAAAAATTGTTTACTGAGAGTTTCACAAAACTAGGCAATATTTAAATATTCAGGTCTTTGGAGAATGGGAAAATCTAAAATTTGGCTTTTGTGCTAGAGAACTATTCTCTAATGCAATGTTGTATTTACTAATCTAATTTGACGTACGTTACAACTGGTGTCAATTTGGTATTTGGTTATTATTAGTTGATGTTTCTACCTTTTCATTTAACACATAAGATATTATAATTTTGATTCATTCACTTATTAAAAGTTTTTCTTTTACATGTTAAAATGCTAGAATTTTTTCAACAAAAGTAGATATAACATTTAAATAGCAATAAATATTAGAATAAAAAATATAACCAATTAAATATGTTATTTTTTACATTTTCTTTTATATTTAATGTAATATTGCTATTGGCATTTGCACTGAAGATGTTCTAAATATTAATGGTCTTTTATATTTTTTAGGATCAATTGTTCTCGTCAACTCTTTTATTGGTATAGGGTCTTCTAGGCCGAACATCATTTCATCTTTAGTCCACAAAAATTTGGCCCCTCTTTCTTTTTACATATTTATAAGTAGTTATTCTTCTTTGTGTTGCTTCGATTTTGACTTGTAAATCTGATTGGATAAGCATATATTCTCTTTTCCTTGGCTATCATTTTTCTTATAATTTTTACTAGCCAAGATTTTAATGAGGTCTATTATAGGTTAGATTGTCAAGGGCAAAGTTTTAGCTTCTCATAATTCTAGCAGCATATCTCGCCTAGACTTAGGCTTTTTAGCTTGTTTTATGTTACTTATAGTATGGTTCGCCTCTTGAGGGATTTTTTGATTGTTTTCATTTATTAATATACTCTGTAATTTTGGCTGACAAAAAAAAATAACAGTATGAAAGCAAAAAAAAAAAAAAAGTGACCTCTTCTCCATGGTCTCTTCTTATTCTTGTGATTGTGTACTTTGATTCTATATTGACCTAATATATTGAATTGGACCAATATTGTATGAATAATTTCCAAGAAATTAAACTTTTTTGTCAGCCACTGGGCATGTCTTGGAGATTGGACTAGGGTCATTCAAATCCTAACAAGTACAATCTGTTATATGTCTATATATGGCGTTGAAGAAACGGAGATAATGGACCACAAAGATATAAGTTATAATACCTGTCCTATCTCTAGTACTTTTTGGTTTCATCATCACTTCCAACCTAATAGAACACGTTTTCTACAGTAATCAGCCGACCAACACTTGTTTTTTCCTTGTCAATCTGGGTCGGTGGTCCTTCCTAGAGCTTTTAGACGTTTCCCTATCATTTTCAGCTTGCAATAAAAAGCCCATACAAGGCTTCAAGGAAACTCCCAAACCATATTAGTGGCACGGGTTTTTGTTTTTAAGGTGCGTTTGAAAACGTTGTTTAAATTAAAAGTTAGAATTAAAAATACTGTGATAATTTAAAAAATAATAAATATAAATTTTGAATTAATTTCTTGTATTTAAAGTGTAAGAGTGTATTTGAATAAACACAAATTTAAACAGAAAAATTTTGATTAGTCAATGTAGTTATAGTGTCTTATGATCATTATTACTAATAAATATTTTTACATACAAGATTTATGCTTGTGGGTCAATTTATTTATTGTGAGTAGATCTTGCTAAACACTAATACTGTTGTGTATTTTTTAAGAGAATTCTTAAGTAGATTTCAAGCAAAAATATCATGCAATACCGCATTGTATTACATTAGTGCATCTTTAAGTCTTAAGGTTTCTTCAATGTTGTATATATTTTTCTGTTCTTTTATGTAATAACATAGCGAGAACTACTGCATCAAAAAAATACAACAATGGAAAAAAAAAACAATATCTATTTTCAGATGTTTAATTATGGAAAAACCAACTGTAGCCACTGAAAGAAACATACATTTTTTTTCTCATATCAACTGCTTTATAATAAAATTTACAAAGTTCTCAACGAATTAAATTGCTTTGAAATCTCACTTTAAGGCACTAGTTTTTCGATCTCTTTATATATTGAAAAAAAAATTCCACTTAAGGTACTTCTGGAAAATAGAATGAGTATGTACCTATAAAATTGTGGCTATACCTCTTACTTTTTACCAATTCATATCAGATTCAGATTCAAATGGATAATAAATTGTTCAAATAGACGGAAGTTCATGTTGACCTTTTGTGCTCCGTTATCAGATGGAGACTTGGCATGGCCCACTTACAAAAGTGTTTCCCAAGCTGACTACTATGTGGGACCCGCTCAGATGATACTTCAACGAATGGCGGAGACACACGAGACGAGATCATGTACCTGTACGTGTACACTTTTGACTGATCCTTTGTCGTGTTTTGACAAGGGAATTAGATAGTTTCGGTGTGGTGTCAACACATCGTTCTTCATGCTAAGGTTTCATAACTCTCCGCTTTCAACACTAATTAAAAAACTTTTTTGGAGCTCTTACCGTGAGACATGCTTTTCAAACATTGCCAAAAATTCTTTTTATGTTTGTGAAATTTAAACATTGCCAAACTTTTTTGGAGCTCTTACCGTAAGACATGCTTTTTATGTTTTTGGAGCTCTTACCGGAATTAAATTTACTTTTTTGGAGCGATATGTGTCACTTTGCTTTTGTTCTTTATAATTGTTATTGCCTTGGATCTCTTCAATACCACGTGCGGTTGCACACAGTAGTTAGACTACGTTCTCGGTCTTTTTGCGATTTCTCGGGTTGTATTTGCAAGAAGAGGGAATAAGAAATACCTCGGAGGTCAAGGAGGACACCAATGTGATGCTAGCTAAGGGCTGTTCAATGCTTAAGCTAGATACATATTCTGCCTAGAAAGAAGCTGTGGTAGGTGTGAGAGAGTCCACTTACCTTGAGAGTAGAGTAAATGCTCTTATTTATAATGCTAAACACAGACTAGGTGTGAGGTGGGTCAGCCCCATGATTGGGTGTATTGTAATACAACGCCAGGGTGGTAGGTGACAAGTGTTATGATCTCTTAATATGAAGGATCTCCCATCTAAGAGTTGGGATGATGCCATGCGGTGGTTTTGAGAAACTGTTTACCTCCATGCATGGAAGTATTATCACGTCCAGGAGGACTACCCTTAATGCTGAGCATAGCATACTGGTCGGTCTGGTGTGGCATTCCCCTTGTTAGGTGGTCGGCAAGAGCTGGGAAGGCCTTCTGGTATGGTCGTCGACCATGCATTGTTGATGATTCTGGTCGCTATGCAATGGCGGCATTCTGGCAATCAGGGTGGTTAACAGGCCTAAGAGCAGATCCTCGGACAGCTTGCCGAGCACACCCTCAAGTAACAATAATGTTTTCAGTCATGATCCATTTAATAGAATAATAAAAAGAAAATTTTAAATAAGTATGATGAAATGAACAAAACTTGATGAAATTACTAGTAAAAACTTGTGTTTTATCAAGAGGATATTTTTCATACCCTATCACATTCTCCTATAATTATCGTTGCCCTAGAAATTTTCAAAAAAGGATATTGATTCTAAAAAATAATAAGATCATGTGTGCACATTTTTTACTTTGTTTAGTCTTAATATAATTGGCAATAATGTTGGGAAACAATACTATTTTTTTTATATAATGCTAATTGTTCTCAAGATTTGACCATGACATATCTTCTTTAACTCACCTAATTCTTACTCAGTGAGCGAGCCAGGATTTTGAGTCGAGGGGGGGGGGGGGATTTTTTTTATCAAGATTATTCTAACATATATAAAAAAAAAAGTGCATATGTTGATCATGTCATTTTTTAGTCCTTTATTATTTTTGAACTATGGTTTTTAATTTGATTAGGGATGTTATATTAAATAATAATAATAAAAAAACATCGCAAGTATTTATATTAAAAACAAGCATTAAAATAATACATAGAGAGTTTACAGACATGGTATGGATAGTTTCAAGAGTACAAAGTACTTCGTATAATCAACTACCTTAACAAGACATGTAGAAGCATTGATAAAGAAAAGATCAGATCTTAAACGGGATGCATTTTAAGAATACTAATTATTCCAAAATATTAGCTATCCCAATACTAGAGCCAATGAATCTAAAAGCTTTAACAATAGCATGTCATAAAAAAAATACTAGATGTGGGGGAGAGCAGTTATTCAAGACACAAGAAATACAAATGAACATGCTATAATTAAAACCAAATGATTACAGAATGGAGGTTCAAATCCAATGGTCAGGCGTTGCAGTGTCGATTTTCCTATCAAGCTTAAACGTTATAGTGTCAGACTCCAGTTGAATGACTTATATTTTGTCAAGCAACTCTTTAGCTATTGAAGCAATAACAAAGATTTGTCTCCCCAACTCAACAATGAAGTTTTGTTCTACAACGTAATCTAAAAATTTTAACAGACTATCATAAAAACCATTTATATTTGAAAGACCTACAGGTTTCGAGTGAATACCCAACAGACTCCTACTAGTAACTATGAATAACTTTTTAAGGGTGCCTAAACCACTAGGTAATGTAATGAAAGCATCAGAATTATGGATCATGTTTCAAAACACTTAAGGATGTCCAAAACTCTTTCTTCCTTACCTATGGTTTTCCAACAGACGTTTCCCTCAGCTAGGAGATGAAGGATAATCCCTACAACATGGTTACCCTTAGAATGTGTTGTTGTTGTTACATTCCCCATCAACCCTAAGTTATCTCCCCTCGTAAATCAACTTAATGTTCCTACGTGCTAAGACTTATACTAAGTGTTCTATAGCTTCTAAGTAGACTCTACATTTACCAGGACGGGAATCATAGAAGACACAAATAGTTTCGATTTTCCTAGATGAATAGGAGGAACGATGTTTGGTCTCTAAAACAGACTGACTCTTTTTTTACTTTTTTTTTGTTTTTGTCTTAAGTGTGCTCTGCCTAAACTTTGAGTCTCGAATGAGATTTTAAGGAAGATGGAAATGCAAAAAGACTAAGGAGTTATGACAAATAGGTGATGGTAGGTTAGAAAAAGTTATAAAAGTCAGAAAATAAGATATGTTCATGTTAGAAAAAAGTCAAACCAAATTAGTTCAGCTTTTGAAAAATAAAGAAGTAATCAGGCCGACTTTTGACAAACGAGACTTTAACTATACAACTTTTGACAATTTACAAACAAATAAATAGAACCCGATACATTTAATTATACACTTTTTTGACGAAATAAACATGAATTTAGAAAAGTCAGTAAAAGACAATGACATGCTGTAAACATTTTGCTAAAAACAACACAAATCTAGAAAGTCAGTAAAAGACAAATGACATACTGTGAAACTTTTGACAAAAACAACACGAATATAGAAAAATCATTCAGGATGTAAAAATTTCAAACTAACAACAAGAACAAACACGTGATGCATGTGACAAGGTAACATTTTTTTTAAATAAAACAAACGTAGATATTTAACAACTACTATAATGATAAAATAAAAACAATTTATTATTTAACACACACTATGACAATCTAAAAACAAACAAACACTCAAAACACAAAATATTTTTTTTGCAAAAACACTCAAACGACCTCTATAGATTAAGAATTTACTCCCTATTTATTTTTCTTACAAACTGACAAACAGAGTCTTTTAATGCCCGATTCTTGAAGTGTTGTCTTTCTATATAGAATATGAGCCAGATATTAAAAATTGCACCTTGGACATATCCACTCGGATGATTCTAAAGAGAAGCATGGAGGTCATCCAAGTTCTCTTTAGAAAGACGATCTTTGCAGAAATGGATTTTGTCCTCCTTATATCCAGCTGAACGACACTTACCCTTATAAGTCTGTCGTCCACATTTGTTACATCTAGACTCGATGGCACAAGCTTTTCTTCTCATCGCTCTACAACTAGTACCCACGCTTGGAACTTGAACGAATTTTTCCTTCGATTAGCATCCTCACATCACCGGGGATTCCAAAACATATAAGAATCCACAGTCGAGTGACTCTAGACTTGTATTTCTGCCTGAGAATCTTTTGAGAAAGTAATGGGAAGTATTTCCTCAGGTGATGATACTTTGTATTCATAGAAACAAAGAAAAAGAAAGAAAGAAAGAAGATATGGAAAATTAAGAACAAGTTTCAAACTTTAGAGAGAGAGGGAGAGAATTCTAAAGAGAAAGGAGAATTTTAGAGAGAGAAAGAGCTCAGCAAATCTGAGCTTTGATGTGCAGTGATAAAATTTATAGACAGTGTAGGACATTGTGCTGTATATTGTGATGGACACTAGACTGGACTGAAATAGACAGGCCCAATTATGATTAAAATTAATGGGCTCTGTTGATGCTTACCGGAGTTCAGCAGCAGATCAACACCACGTGCGGTTGCACAGGTGGATTGTTCTTTCCTGTTTGGCTCTGCCTAATCGGGTGGACCTGCAACAAGAGGAGGGACGCTTCGGAGGCAAGAAGAAGACGGGTCAATCAACAGACAAGGGCTCTTCGATGCTCAAGGCAGGGGTTGCTCAGCAGAGAACGAGAACTTGTTAGGTGGGAAGAAGCATGCATGCTAGATTCAATAAATACACCTTATTTATAGGTTGTCACTTGGACCGGGTGTTAGGTGGGTTTTACCCACGACCCAAGTGTCACATTAAGGCGTGTCAGGTGGTAGAGGACAAGTGTCATGCCTTTTGTCGGTGGATTGTTTCCCATCCTATGGCAAGTTGTCCACCATCTGTTGGCCAGTGATGGTGAGTAGTAGTCCATTTACAAGTGAAAAGAATCTGACCCAAGCTGGTGCTTGACTCGAGGAGGTGACCAGTTGCGGTGCAGCACGAGAGACCTTGAAAAGCACCTCAGACAAACGATCCAAGCTCATCGGGAACAGTTATCAATCACCGTAGCTTTGCCGAGCTTCTTGGCCAACCACCTGAAGTAAGGCTCCTCAGCGGTGGTGCCGAGCTCATCCTTAACAGGCTCTCTTTGTGGTGGTGTTGTTGTTGTTATCATTATTATTAAAGGAAAAATATATTAAAAAAATTAAAAATCTAGGGGGAACCTGTCACGCCCCGGAGTACGGGAGGTGACGTGGCGGAATATTTAGGTTAATTAAATGAGAGTTTATTTGAAATTAAGGGTTTAAAAATCCAATTAAGCAAGAAATAAAGAGATTTTTCCACCACATTTGATAAAGAATTTAAAATCATTAAACAAATAACAACAATTGAACAAAAACCGCGAATATGGGTTCCACAACCCACAACTTGTGCACACACATGGATCTGACAATATCATAAATACAATTACAGTCCAAGTACAAATAAAGTTAAGTCTTACATGCCTTGATTAATAAATACAGAATGTAAATAAATTCTCCTATTGCTCCTGAGTTCGGTCCGAAGAATCTTCTCCAAACCTAAATGGGAAACCACCTAGAAGGGGGGGGGGGGGGGGGAATTTAAAACAGATAAAACGTGAGCGAAAGGCTCAGTAGGACTAAGTTTTATAAAATAATTTAATGCAAAGAAACATAGCATTATCAGGAGTTATACAGAAAGGGAACTTGAATAAATAAATAAATAAATTGAGTAGAACCGTTCTGACACAGAACAGTCTACTCGTCAAATCAAAACACCAGTTTACTTTTACCTAGGCAAACCATGATATCACCACCGTAGTGGCCCAGCTGGGTTTCGGGACCTGCCCCCAAGGTCGATCACGACCCGATCTCTGATATGGCATCATGCCCATGTGTTTATTATCATTATCATTCAAAACCCAATTACCGAGTGTTGTCAATTACATTAATTATGAAATTTATTTCATGTCACGGTATATGAAAATATAACCGATAAAACCATTTTCAAACAACCGTTGAAAACATTTTGATAGAAATCATTTTCAAAGCCAAATCATTTCAAAACCAGGCTACCAAAGAAATAGGATAGAAGTCCTACCTCAGTACTCGTGCCGGTACCCCACACCGTAATCCCGGTCCGCTATACGTTAGCTCCACGGAACCACGAACAATCCTAGATACAAACTAAGTCGATCAATATCTAGTTCGAAACATTCTATGTTACTAAATCATTTCATGATGTCCTAGTGTGCCATTCGTATCATTAAAATCATCCTATAAGGTTGGGATTTAAATCAGGGTTCAAAACAATGAAATCGGGTAAAAATCACAAAATTTTCCATGCCTCGGTCGGCCTGCCGGACGCCCTGCTTCGGCCTGCCGAACTGTACAGTTCGGCCTGCCGGAAGCAAAGTTTGGCCTGCCGAACATTTCCCCAGATTCGGCCTGCCGATCGGAAGAACACCGGCCTGCCGATCATCACTTCGGCCTGCCGAACATGAACTTCGGCCTGCCGAACTGGGAAAATCCAGAAATCCCAGCCACGGGTTTCTCGATCCCCAAAATCCAAATCTGAATTCCAACCTGTTTTTCTCAATTCCCAGGCATGAAAAATAACTATAGTTGATAGAAAAACATTCTAAAACATGTTTGGAATCATTTAAACAACATTTGAACTCAAAATCTTCAAAAATCCGAAAATGAGAAAAAGAGGAGAAAAATGAAAATCTTGAATCCAATCCGTTTTTCTTCAATCTAGGTTTAGATTCTAGTTGTTCTAAGCTCATTTAACACAAATCCACGGTTTTCTAAGCTTAAACAAACTTAGATTTCAAAAACACACAAAATCGAAAATTTTGTAAAAAGTTTAGAAATTTCGAATCTAACCTCGAATCGAAGCTTCAATCCGCGTTCTCGGTTGCCGAATCACGTCCCCGAGCTTCCTCCTCGCTATTCCGAAGCTTGGATTCGAATGAAAATAAAAAATTTTGAAAGAGATTGAGAGAGAGAGGGAACTGCCGAGAGATATCAAGAGGAAGAGAGAGAGATTGGCGTGGAAGTGAGGAGAGAGAGGGAAGAAAGAGAAATAAATAGAGAAAATCGGTGGGCGGTTTTACTGTGCGAAAACCATGTGCCGCCCACGGTTTTGTAAAACAGAGTATCTTTAACATTTTACAAATTGTTGTGTTTTAAAACTCAAAACATCATTTCAAATCAATAAGAAATCTTTTGAACACATCAATTTAACAAAACAACCAAAAACTAAAAATCCAACCAAATAATCTAATTAAAGTTAAAACTTTAATTATGGCACACTAATTCATCATTTACATTACATTAATATTAAATAAATTTCGAGACGTTACAGCTCTCCACCCCTAAAAGAAATTTCATCCCCGAAATTTACAACTCATCTCAAAAACAAAACAAATGCGGATATAACTCCCGCATACCAGACTCTCGTTCCCAAGTGGCTTCATCAACCCCGTGATGCTGCCACACGACCTTTACCAACGGTATCTCACGACGACGCAAGCTAATCACTTTCCGGTCGATGATCTGAATCGGCACTTCTTCGTACGTCGCATCCTCCTGAACCTGCACATCGCGAAACGATACTATCTTACCCTGCTCAGGTGGACACTTCCTAAGCATCGACACATGAAACACATCGTGCACATGAGAAAGTTCGGGCGGAAGATCAAGCCGATAAGCGACCACACCAACACGCTGAGTGATCTCGAACGGCCCAATGTACCTCGGCGCGAGTTTCCCACTCACTCCGAACCGCATAGTTCCCTTACGAGGTGACACCCTCAAGAGAACAAAATCTCCAACCGCGAATTCTAAAGGTCTACGTCTCCTATCCGCGTAGCTCTTCTGCCGACTCTGAGCTGCTCTCAACCGATCCCGAATCACCACGACTTTCTCGTTACTGTCACGAATTTCATCTGGCCCAAGAATAACTCTATCTTCCGGCTCGGCCCAACACACAGGTGACCGACATGGTCGCCCATACAACGCCTCAAATGGTGCCATACCGATACTCGCCTGATAACTGTTGTTGTACGCGAACTCCGCCAAATGCAAACATTGCTTCCAATTCCCGCCGAAGTCCAACGCACAAGCACGCAACATATCCTCGAGAACCTGAATAACCCGCTCAGACTGCCCATCAGTCTGAGGATGAAACGCCGTACTGAAGTTCAAATCCGTACCCAAAGCCTCCTGAAAACTCCTCCAGTACTTAGCATTAAACCTGGTGTCTCGATCAGAGGTGATGGACAAAGGAACTCCATGCAACCTCACAATGTTCTGCATATACAACTCCCCGAGAATCTTCCTAGAACACGTCGACCTAAACGGAATGAAATGCGCTGATTTCGTCAACCTGTCGACCACAACCCAAACTGCATCATGCCGCTGCTCCGTCCTCGGCAAACCTGTGAGGAAATCCATCGTCACATGCTCCCATTTCCACCCTGGAATAGGAAGCGGCTGAAGCTGACCTGCAGGCTTCTGATGCTCGGCTTTCACCTGAAGACACGTCGAACACTTGGCCACGTACTCGCGAACATCTTTCTTCATGCCTCTCCACCAATAGTGCCTCTTCAAATCACGATACATCTTGGCGCTCCCCGGATGAATAGCAAACTGAGACCTATGAGCTTGATCTAGAACGGATTTCGTCACCTCGGCGATAACTGGAACTGCAAGACGCTCCCAGAAGTACAACGATCCATCTGCATGCACGCTCCATTCCTCGAACTGCTCCCCGTTCTGAATCCGCGACCAAATCCCCTGCAAATGTCGATCATGCCACTGACTTTGCTTCACCATCCGAACAAGAGCTGGAGTCGCTTCCACATGATACAACAAAACTCGATCACCGTCGTCATGATACTGTAGCCGATACTCACTCACTGTCGCATTCCTGCTCCAGTCCTCAAAAATCAAACAAGCGAGAATCCCTGAAGACCTCCTGCTAAGCGCGTCCGCGACCACATTAGCTTTCCCGGGATGATACTGCAACGCGAAATCATAATCCTCCATGTACTCCACCCATCTGCGCTGCCTCAAGTTGAGATCCCTCTGAGTGAACAAATGCCTCAAACTCTTATGATCGGAGAAGACCTGAAACGATGCCCCATACAAATAACATCTCCAAATCTTCAGCGCGTAGATCACCGCTGCAAGCTCTAAATCGTGAGTAGGATAATTCCGCTCGTGAGGTCGTAGCTGTCTCGATCCGTACGCAACCACACGTCCATGCTGCATCAACACGCATCCAAGTCCGCGCCCTGAAGCATCCGCATAAACCTCATACGGCTCGTCACTACTAGGAATAACTAATACTGGAGCTGAAGTCAACCGGTTCTTCAATTCCTGAAAAGCAGACTCACAGTCTTCATCCCACTCAAACCTGACGTTTTTCTTGATCAATCTCGTCAACGGAGCTGCAATCTTCGAAAAGTCCTTTACAAATTTCCTGTAATATCCAGCAAGACCTAAGAAGCTGCGAATCTCCGCTACATTCCTTGGTCGTTCCCACTCCAATATAGCTTCAATCTTGGATGGATCCACTGAGATACCATGCTCCGAGATGACATGACCCAGAAACTTGACCTCAGTCAACCAGAACTCACACTTTTCCCTCTTAGCATACAACTGGTGCTCTCGCAGAGTCTGAAGCACGATCCGAAGATGCTGCTCATGCTCATCCCATGTCTTAGAATACACAAGAATATCATCGATGAACACTATCACAAACTGATCCAGATATGGCCGAAATATCCTGTTCATCAAGTCCATAAAAGCTGCTGGAGCATTCATCAACCCGAAAGACATAACCAGAAACTCGAAGTGCCCATACCGAGTCCTAAAAGCTGTCTTGGGAATATCCTCTTCCTTGATTCTGAGCTGATGATAACCTGACCGCAAATCAATCTTCGAGAAGTATCGCGAACCTCCCAACTGATCAAATAGCTCATCAATCCTAGGCAAAGGATACTTGTTCTTCACCGTAACACGATTCAGCTGCCGATAATCCACACATAACCTGAGAGTCCCATCGTGCTTCTTAGCGAACAAAACTGGTGCTCCCCACGGAGATGTGCTATTCCGAATATATCCTTTATCAACAAGCTCCTGAAGTTGCTTCCTCAATTCCTTCATTTCTGCCGGCGCCATCCGATAAGGTGCCATAGAAATCGGTGATGTCCCTGGAAACAACTCGATACCAAACTCAATCTCCCGATGCGGTGGTAACCCTGATAACTCGTCGGGGAAGACATCCTCGAACTCACCAACCACCGGAATCGCTACACCACTACTCGAAACATAGGGCTCGCAATCTAGATTGGCAAGAAAAGCAAAACAATCTAGATTCCTTCGCCCTCCTAAACATGACTTCATGAGACGCTCACTCATTAGCCAATCACCACCACCCTGGTAAGTGATTACCGTCCCACTTTCAGACACTAGGGTCACCCTTCTAAGTTGGCAGTCCACAACTGCACTATACCTGGACAACCAGTCCATCCCTAAAATCACATCATAGGAACTCATGGGGAGTATAATCAAATCACTTTTCAAAATCTCATCCCCAATCTTTATTTTACAAGATTTACACACACAATTTACACACACCCGCCCCAAGGGAGAAGTTATAACTAGGGGTTCCTTAAACTCTTCTACTTCTAATCCCAAGGCATGTACAAAGGAACTCGAAATGAGAGAATGAGAGGCACCGGTATCAAATAAAACGCGAGCTAGAGATCTAGAAACCAAAACCATACCATCGACAACCGCGTTACCAGTCTGAGAATCTGACCCTCCAGATGCCATTGCATGAACCTGCACTGGCGCCTTCCCTTTTCCTCTACCGACATTGCTGGGTCCTGCATTACTCGGCCGATACTGCTGAGATGGAGATGACTGCACACTACCTGTACTCGGAGCTCTATACTGAGGAACACTGCGCTGAAAATACTGCGGCTGCTGTCCCCGTGCCGGATATGAGAATTGCTGAGGAGAAAACTGCGGATACTGCAACTGCGGGTACTGCGGAGGCGGAGGTAGGGTCTGAGGCTGAGGCTGAGATGAACGACTGGCATCCTCCCCGGTCTGCGATCCAAGACGAGCACTCCTGATCGGGCAATTCCTCTTGATGTGTCCGGGCTGCTGACAGAAATGACAATGAAAGCTGTAGGGGTTGCTGCGCCCGCTGCCAGACGAACTGCTACTGCCACTGGTCGCACCGCCTTGCTTGCCTTTCCCCGGAGCTGGACGACTACTGGTGCTCTTCCTGCCACTCCTCTGCGGTCCTCCTGAAGCCTTGGCTCGATCCTCACAATACTGCACGTAATCATTCTCCACGGAGATCGCCGACGACACAAGCTCTCCGAAACTTCTAAGCCGTAGAGCAACCAACTGCCGTCGAATAGGAGCCTTGAGTCCTTCCTGGAACTTGATGCATTTCTCGCGCTCCGATGCCACAGCTGATGGAGCAAACCTAGCCAACTCGCTAAACTTTGCCTCGTACTCCCGAACTGACATATCACCCTGCTGCAATCTATAAAACTCAGCTGCCTTTTGATCCCTATACCCCTGCGGAAAATACCGATCATAGAACAGCTCCTCGAACTTGTCCCAACCGATATCGCCACAGCGCTCCAGACGCTTAGTTTGTTTCCACCAGGTGTTAGCGCCACCCTCGAGCTTATACGCCGCAACTCCACACGATACTCCTCAGGCACACCAAGGGTATCAAGATGCTTCAAGATCGAATCCAACCAATACTCTGCTAACTGCAGATCCCCATTGCCATCAAAAGTCGGAATAGACGCCCGTCGAAATTCCTTAAAGAAAGCATGCCGACTACCAACACTGGAGTCTTCCGGTCTAGTCCTGGCTGCCATCTGCCGGAAAGCCGCAATCATAGACCTCATCAGGCCCTCATCATTTCCGAACTCGGCGTCAGCTGTCGAACGACGTCTAGGTGCCATTCTCTCACTTCTGAAAACAAAATTTGGACTGTCAGAGGTATTTCATTGTCAAACCTATGTGTGCACAATTCCCAAGGTTCATAACCTTGAGCTCTGATACCATTCTGTCACGCCCCGGAGTACGGGAGGTGACGTGGCGGAATATTTAGGTTAATTAAATGAGAGTTTATTTGAAATTAAGGGTTTAAAAATCCAATTAAGCAAGAAATAAAGAGATTTTTCCACCACATTTGATAAAGAATTTAAAATCATTAAACAAATAACAATAATTGAACAAAAACCGCGAATATGGGTTCCACAACCCACAACTTGTGCACACACATGGATCTGACAATATCATAAATACAATTACAGTCCAAGTACAAATAAAGTTAAGTCTTACATGCCTTGATTAATAAATACAGAATGTAAATAAATTCTCCTATTGCTCCTGAGTTCGGTCCGAAGAATCTTCTCCAAACCTAAATGGGAAACCACCTAGAAGGGGGGGGGGGGAATTTAAAACAGATAAAACGTGAGCGAAAGGCTCAGTAGGACTAAGTTTTATAAAATAATTTAATGCAAAGAAACATAACATTATCAGGAGTTATACAGAAAGGGAACTTGAATAAATAAATAAATAAATTGAGTAGAACCGTTCTGACACAGAACAGTCTACTCGTCAAATCAAAACACCAGTTTACTTTTACCTAGGCAAACCATGATATCACCACCGTAGTGGCCCAGCTGGGTTTCGGGACCTGCCCCCAAGGTCGATCACGACCCGATCTCTGATATGGCATCATGCCCATGTGTTTATTATCATTATCATTCAAAACCCAATTACCGAGTGTTGTCAATTACATTAATTATGAAATTTATTTCATGTCACGGTATATGAAAATATAACCGATAAAACCATTTTCAAACAACCGTTGAAAACATTTTGATAGAAATCATTTTCAAAGCCAAATCATTTCAAAACCAGGCTACCAAAGAAATAGGATAGAAGTCCTACCTCAGTACTCGTGCCGGTACCCCACACCGTAATCCCGGTCCGCTATACGTTAGCTCCACGGAACCACGAACAATCCTAGATACAAACTAAGTCGATCAATATCTAGTTCGAAACATTCTATGTTACTAAATCATTTCATGATGTCCTAGTGTGCCATTTGTATCATTAAAATCATCCTATAAAGTTGGGATTTAAATCAGGGTTCAAAACAATGAAATCGGGTAAAAATCACAAAATTTTCCATGCCTCGGTCGGCTTGCCGGACGCCCTGCTTCGGCCTGCCGAACTGTACAGTTCGGCCTGCCGGAAGCAAAGTTCGGCCTGCCGAACATTTCCCCAGATTCGGCCTGCCGATCGGAAGAACACCGGCCTGCCGATCATCACTTCGGCCTGCCGAACATGAACTTCGGCCTGCCGAACTGGGAAAATCCAGAAATCCCAGCCACGGGTTTCTCGATCCCCAAAATCCAAATCTGAATTCCAACCTGTTTTTCTCAATTCCCAGGCATGAAAAATAACTATAGTTGATAGAAAAACATTCTAAAACATGTTTGGAATCATTTAAACAACATTTGAACTCAAAATCTTCAAAAATCCGAAAATGAGAAAAAGAGGAGAAAAATGAAAATCTTGAATCCAATCCGTTTTTCTTCAATCTAGGTTTAGATTCTAGTTGTTCTAAGCTCATTTAACACAAATCCACGGTTTTCTAAGCTTAAACAAACTTAGATTTCAAAAACACACAAAATCGAAAATTTTGTAAAAAGTTTAGAAATTTCGAATCTAACCTCGAATCGAAGCTTCAATCCGCGTTCTCGGTCGCCGAATCACGTCCCCGAGCTTCCTCCTCGCTATTCCGAAGCTTGGATTCGAATGAAAATAAAAAATTTTGAAAGAGATTGAGAGAGAGAGGGAACTGCCGAGAGATATCAAGAGGAAGAGAGAGAGAGATTGGCGTGGAAGTGAGGAGAGAGAGGGAAGAAAGAGAAATAAATAGAGAAAATCGGTGGGCGGTTTTACTGTGCGAAAACCATGTGCCGCCCACGGTTTTGTAAAACAGAGTATTTTTAACATTTTACAAATTGTTGTGTTTTAAAACTCAAAACATCATTTTAAATCAATAAGAAATCTTTTGAACACATCAATTTAACAAAACAACCAAAAACTAAAAATCCAACCAAATAATCTAATTAAAGTTAAAACTTTAATTATGGCACACTAATTCATCATTTACATTACATTAATATTAAATAAATTTCGGGACGTTACAGAACCATGGCCCCTTGTCCCCCCTGTGCTGCGTCTCTACTATACCAACTGGGTTAACGTCCTAGTTTTGAAGCCTTAGATCTCATCTATCTTCATTTTCAAGAACAAATATAAAAAGCCCATCCTATCCCTTTTATTTTTCATTGCCATCCTGTTTGTTGATTAAATCTTTAAACACAAGGTAGAGTTTTTTTTTTTGGTGAATTTTTATCATGGTCTCACCTCTTATACCTTTTCCTTATATTGATGTTACTTGCGGTACATTTTCTTGAAAATTTCCAACTTTTTCTTTGTTGAAAAAATAATTATTCTTTCTTTTCTCAAGTGCTAGACTAATGTCTCGATAAATAGAGCTCAACGTGTCTAATTAATAAGATTTAAATCTAGGTCTACAAACAAATTTCTAGAGTTCTGTGCTGATCTTGTGAAGTCATATTTTGATTTCTCTTTTTTTTTGTTCGTTATCAATGAAAAGGAATTTCTAAAGTCTTATCCCTTATCAATTAAGGTTAATTAATTGGGTTAGTTATTCAACTAAAAAGTTTAAAAACCATTGAAAACGAAAGAAGAAATGCCACTTGATTTTCAGTGAAAGCTACACCTATTCAATATCATGCATTATTTGCAGGGTTTAAAAATATGTGGGGCTTGAAGTAAGTCAATATCCTATACATACATACATACATACATACATACATACAATTTATAGTTTTAAGGTCTTCCAATATGGTATTTTTTATCCACAAGTATAGGCCCAGCATGAATACTAATTACGCCAGACGGAAGAGTGAATGATCTAATATAATAATATCCAATCCAACCCCAACTTCTGTCCCTAGAACTTGTCAACCAAGTTAATTTGGTCAAGTCTTTGTCGTGACTAAACTCACAGCTTGTCAAGCAAGCATATATATGTAAAAGCCAAAATTGAAAAGTCTATTTTCAAAGCTTTTGAAAGACCAAAAGGCAAAGCATGTTTCGTAGTATCCAAGAAAAGAATCAAAGGTTAATTTGAAACTTTCTACAAGACAGAGTGTGCGTGTGTGTATATATATACACACACACATATATATATATATAGATAATTAAGGTCTGTCAAAGCAGGTTATTTTGGCTTTTGATTTAGTTGTTGCATATTTTTTGAACAGAACAAAATTTCACGCACATATATGTTGATTGTTGACTGACACAAAACCTGGATCCTCTTTCTAGCTTTGCTGCAATTTCAAGTTGATCCACATCGTGGCCGCGTTTGGATGGAATTAGGTACCGCATCGCTTACATCAACCTGTTATGCGTATTTTTATTTATTTATTTAGTTATTTATTTATTTTACCTAATATTTGGGCTTTTTTTAGATAAGAGATTTTGTGCTGATATTGTGCATTTTTAAGGTTTTACCGGAGAAGATTTTTAAGGTCTCATTTTTTAGGAGTAGATCACGTTTTAACCTATCACCATTTTTTCAGCTTGATATTTCTTAACTTCAGCATGCAGTCCTCATCAAGACTTTCTTGGAAGTTTCTAGTTTTCGTTCTACTTTCGATTTCCTTTTTCTTTTGCTTCTTTTGAAGTTATTTTCTATTGAAAAGTTTTATAATTCTCGTTTCTTTATTAGGGGTTTGATTGAGAATTTGAAATCTAGTGTGGATGACAACCTAATTAGCACGCACTATTTCTCTTTTGACATCAGTTATCCTCTGTTTCATCCCAAAAAAAAAAAAAAAAAAATTATTAAAGGGTTTATAGTTCTTTTTGTGTCCAGTATATTTATATGGCAATATATACCTTAAATTACATAGGTGGCTAACTCCTTTCTTTTTAGTCCTAAACTTCCACACTTTCTCAGGAATTAGTTGTAGTGTCAAGTCCTTAAATCATAATTATTATCATCATTTTGTATTTTGCTAGTTAAACGGCCTTAATGAGCGTAAATTATTTCAAAGTGGCAATGCTTTTGAAGTTGAGTGGAAATAACGATGCAAACTTCACCAAGTTGGGCATACAAAATTCAACATAATGATTTTGTTTAAGTAATTGCCAAGCGTTATGGACGCAGGTTGACCATCACTTATGACAACGGCTTACAAGTCAACTCTCTGAACGCGTAAATATACGCGGAAAGTACGTCGCGTTACACTTGTAACTTGTAAGTTTGTGCATACGTCATTGTTTTTTTCTTTTAAATATTTTGGGTAGATTTATAAATACATCATTAATTAGTCTCTAAAATGCAAAAAAATCGAGTTATTGTTATTGTTATAATTAAACTATAAATATTTCACCTTTTTAATGCAATATGGTTCTGTTTATACATCATTTTGTGCAGGAGCTAACACCAAGAAATTTGACCAATAAACATAAAAAAATGTTTTTTTTAAATGAAATGAACATAAAATATGTTAAGTTGATGAACTTATATTTTTTCGTATACTTGCATGAATTGTTTTCTTAAAATATGTGAGTCGAAGATGATTGATATATAATTAAAAATATATATTAATGTTAATGTATTGAAATTAGAAGGAGCAAAGCAACAATAAAATTATTAAGCATGCATGCGAGACGGTAAACGTAGCAAAAATGATTCCCAAAGTACCAATTACTATTAAACAAAGGATAAACATGTTTAGTTGTTGAACTAATTGAATTATCACCACTAGCTAATTATTTTTCTAATATACGTTTAAGCAATATCATATTACAAGTATTTAAATTTGCTTTTTCAACCCCTAAACATTTTCTTTTCTTTTAGAAGAAAGGTCACGTAACCTATCAAAAATGGAAAATTTAAAAAGAAAAAAGTAGTGGGGGAAATGTTAGAATTGTATATAGGAGATAAACAACAAACAAGTACAATATAAAGGAAAGAATATTTCAACGGAATTAGATATAAAATATTACAACGAAATTCAACCTTCAAACTAAATTGCAATTGGAACAAAAATGGTAGTTGAGACACGTGAGGATCACGCTTTCCTTTAAACAGATTCACCCCCTCTGGTTGTGCTCGAAGATTTGGCGGACGTTTGTCTCCCAAGAAACAATGACTTGCAACAAAATCTTAAGCACTATTGGATACCGTTTCTGGCAAACTTGAAACCACGTCTTTCTCTATCATGAAAAAACTTGTCAAAAAATCGAACAACTCTACCTATAGTACTCAGAAATACTTGAAAAGAAAAATAAGAGTGAAAAACAAGAGCGATAGTTATGTGTCTTGTGTCTAAAACATGTGGAGGAGTGCGGTGTATATAGGCTTAAGAAATGGATGTTACAATCCAAAACTTAATGAGGTTTTTATTCGGATTTATGAGCATAATGGCATGTGTTGGGCGTTACAACATGAGGTTCATGACCTCCATTAACCTTCACTAATGAGCATTATGACCTTCATTATCCTCCACTTATTAGTAGGTTCATGACCTCCATTAACCTCCACTTATGAGCAAGTTTAATTCCGAGCCATTGAACCTCTCCACTTATGAGCAGGTTTAATTCTGACCATTAAACCTCTCAACAACTAAATTCGGATTTATTATTGGAAGCAAAAAAAATTGCCAATCGTAGCCTGCACAAGACAAACTCAAAGAATCTGCCATTTGTGTCACCTACGTCATGCGTGCACACATTGGGCCCCTAACCCACTGGAGTCATGATTTGCACCCCCCGCCGCATGAGGGAGCCTCTTAGGTACAACATCTTATCCAAGAACAAAAGTATAACTACTTAAAAAACATATCAAGCTTTAACACCTAACTAATGTGGGACTCCACATTTAGGCTTCTTTTCAACAAAATCCAAATGTCAATGGGTACACTTTAAGCATCATTTTTCACTCGATTATCATTTTGAGCATATAAATATATGATTTCTATCTTCTCACGACGGTGAATGTAAATCCACCAAGACCCGTCACTTCAAGAAAGTGGGTTCCACTCAAAATTATGCCTCAAAATGGATTCTTAAAATGGTTATTAACCATTTTTCCAACAGGAAACGTATACATTCTTGCATAGGGTGGAGCCATGTAAGGACGAGAGTGGATGGCCTCCCTTCTTGGACTTTTTGTTTCTTATAATTTTGTATATGTTATAAATAAATGCAATAGAGCTAAATTTAAAAACATAAAATAAAGAGACACAAGAAAAATAGAGAAAAACAATCTTACTATTCATCATCTCATATTGTGTATAAAATACAAGCTCTCAAAGGCTATATATATATATATAGGCCAAGAATCATAATATAGGAGAGGCTAAAAGCCATGAGTTACAACAATAAAATATTATTAATGGAGTGTTTATTGGGGAATTATATGAAGGTTATGGATACCAAATATCAATAATAATCAAAGAAGAGACAATGCAATTCATAAGAGTGTAAAGAATATGAACATCCACACTAACAACTAATTTAATCATAATACGTCCCCTTAGATGTTCATTACTTTAGAATATATGCCTAATTAAAAACCTTTCTAGGAGAAACTCAGTAGGAAAAAATCCTAGTTAAGGAAAACAAGAGCATAGTATTCTCATAAGATTTGGCTTAGAACTGTCTCGTTAAAAACCTTGTTAGGAAAATCCAATAGGATTGAACCTATACAAAGGAAAATAGAGTATAATAGTCAATAGCCTCACCCTCATGTCAACATGTCTTCTTTAGCAAAATCATACAAAGATCTTTGAGTCGACACAATCTAATTTTGCACACTAATTTCTCAAATGTAGTTGTAGGAAGTATCTTTATAAAAATTTTTCAAGTTGTCACTTGAACAAATTCGATGAATGTTGTCCTTCAGGAGCTCATACATGAAAAAGAGCTGTTGGAAAACGTGTTTTATTATTTCTTCTTAACTTTGGTGATAAACATTACATTTACCCCATATAAAGCCATAGGACTTTCTTCGCTAAATAAAAGGTCACATGTGTTGCTTGGATATATTGAAGTAAAAATCTCAACAATGAACATAAGATGATTATCTCATGCATTATCAATATTTCAACATGATTCAAAGATGCAACGACAATAATTTGCCTTATAAATCACCAACATATAGCAGTACCACCATATGTAAACAAGTAGCATGTGTGTAATCATGCTTTTATATGGATTGAAAAAAATTCAACATTCAATCAATTCTAATAGCTATATTTGATGTTCTACAATGAAAATGCAATACTTGTTTAACATCTTTCAATATCTGTGAGAACTATATCTTGCTAGTAAAATAACAAATATTGTCGTGTGAGGTCTTGTGCTATTAGCAAATACATTGGCACACTAATAATATTATTTGGATCAAGAATTTCTTCAATATTACTTAGATGATAGTTTTCACTTCAAGACTTAAAAAATATCCTTATTTAAGGGATCTAATAACCATTGGGGAACACATTGAGGATGTTAGAAGGTAAACATCAATAATAATAAGTCAATTTAATTTATAAGACTCTTCGATGGATGTTCAACACTTTAAAATGTGCGTCATTAAAACCTTATTACGTAAAAATCCCACGGGACAAAATTTCTAGTGAAGGAAAAGAGTACATAATTCTTATAATATGCTGCTAAAACTGTCTCATTAAAAACCTCGTCAGAAAAACCCAGTAGGAAAAACCTTGACCAAGATAAAAAAGAGTACAGTGTGTATTGTGTCTCCTTTGTACCGTTATCATGGTTCTATAAAAATAATTGATTTGATAGAAAATGATTTAGTCGATGTATATTATTGTAAAAAAATTCAAGATATTTACAATCGACTATCTAAACTTATTACCCTTAGCACTTTTGCTAATATTTCAAATATCACTCTTTAGGAGCTCATTTGTCATAAAGAATTTCATAAAAGTATTTGCTATTTTTATGGGTATACATGAACAAACTAGCACCTATATTTATTTCCTAATTGGCAGAAAAATGGTGCAACAATTATTTGCACATAAACTCGCCAAGTGAATATAAAATATTGTGTACCTTATAGCCAAAATATTTGTCATTCTACTTAATTATTTAGATAATGTCTCATAGTATACTATACTAAATTAAAAACTGAGATAATATACAAAACATTATGTAGAAATTCAAGACTTGGAATTATTTTGGTATATCCTTAAATTATATAATCATTATATAAATGATGACAAAAAAATGCACAATATTCTTGACAATTCTTTTGGGTAATTTTCTTTTATGTAAGATAAATTATGGATAAGCATTCTTTTAAGCAAATCTCAATCTTTAGGTTTGAATAAACTTTCTTCTATAAGATTTTTCTTCTCAAATTTCTGTTAATAATCTCTTTTAGGAGTTTCTATAAATAGACACAAATCCAGAATGTTTGGGCTTATTATAAAGTAATAGAGATATTAATTTGCTAGTACTTCTAGTCTTTATATCATAAAAACGTATTGGTACCATTCATAGCTAGATTGCATCCTTTTACATAAAGATCTTTGTGACCTTAATAATTAAGCGTGCAATTTCAACTTATATATTTTAGACCTTTAAAGCCCCTTAAGGACTTTTTATAAATATTAATTGATTGTTGCAACATGTTTTTCAAACCCATATGAACTACTTTTATATATTACCAAGCTATCAAATATAATTGCTTATCCATTGTATATGAGTACCCTTACTCATATTCTTTATAAGTTTTCTACAAAAAGTTATTGAAATAACTCATAATTTATTCTATAACCTCTCGCATTCTCATATGCACCATTTTATGAATATTCATTTCTACTTTACTGGTTTTAATATTCAAAACAACTTGGACTAATGGTCCATGAAACTTTACATCAGTGAATAAACTTGTCTAGACTTTGCATCGTTTACTCAATAGCCATTTTTTTATGTCATTCTCCCTTGACGAATTTCAAAAATTTTGAAGGATCCCTACTTTTTTTTTTCAATATACCAATAATTCATTTTTTTGTAATTGTCGACAATAAATTTTATTGCAGTTTAATTTAACTTTTATATTGATATAACTTATCGAGATCTTCTTCTTTTCTTTACTATTTCTAAATTTTAGGTATATTCTTTGAGTTACTTTAGAAGCTCAATGACTTTAAGAAATTTGATCTTTAACAAATGTATCAAACTGTCATGTCATATGACCTTTTTATGAATATATCATCTTTAAAAATATGGTCTCTTCTTAGTGCCAATATATTTACAAGTTTTTTTCTCTTACAATAAGTGTGGTGCTTTAGACCAAATAAGTCTTTAATGCTTCAAGCATTTCTTAGGCTCATAAGTTAGATTGTCATTTAGAGACCTCAATTCAAGCTAATTAACTAATAGTTGGATAAGTGATTCAATTACTTTCTTTATCATATTAATTAATAACTTTATACCGTATTACCATGCTTAATCAATCAATTTATATGAGGATCAAAAGTATCCAACTTTAAATTCACTCCCTCTGATGATGGGAATATTTTTCCAAACAATATTACCTATAGGGATTTTTAAAATACCCAATATGCCTTTTGGGTTAGCAAACTTTTAGCTCGTCATGACAATTTTTCATACTTGTCTTATTACAACTTGGAAGAGAAAGTGGAAATAAGCTTCCAATATATCCATATAAGTAATAATATGTACCCTCATGTATGTTTCTCTGTGCATAATATAAAGACATCTCATATTCTTTATAGCTACTATGATTATTTTTCCATTTTATCAATATTATGACAATATCATGGGAATTTACATCCTCAATAACAAATATTTAATTCGTGTACTCAACAAATTAAATATTTTAATCAGTTGATTGACTGGGCTATGTAATAATAAATACCATTATTACTTCAATGTATTACATGTATGTGATCTTTTTAAATAATTTTGTCTCACAGGCCTTTTAATTTTCCTTTCTTGTCATATTTCTATTTTTGGTAGTTATACATGACTTTTCTAAAATTGGAGGGTGCTTTGTATCATAATATCACATTGCACTCCATTAAATAAACTTAGATAAAACAAAAAGGAGACAATCAATAGCTTAATTCTTTCCTTAGCTTTTTATCCATTTAGGTTTTTTAAGATCATATTTATATTTTGAATGTTCAATAGGTGTGTGCTTCGTGAAGGCACTAGTATAGCCTTTTTCACTTGTCATAATAATATTCTTATAATAAACCGATGGTGACAAATTTCTCTCTTAATTTAGACTTGGTATTGACATTTAGATGTACAACGAGTATCTGGCAAAGTCTTTTAATGTTACATGTCAAGTAACTATTTTTTAGTTATTAGTGGGAGTTTCATTCATAAACTTATAATCTCCTAATAATTTCATGCTCCCAATGCTTATTTTATTATTTTTATTAATAGTAAGGATGTTAAGGAATCATGAAAAGTCCTTTAGCCATCACATTTATGCAATATTCACCTTAGGGAATATGCAAAAATAATTAAAAAAATTGCTCGCCATTTTATTTTCCTTGATCTCATCATGATTACTCTCGTAATTGTAATATTATTCAACTTTTAAATCATGGAATATGTAAATCCAAATAGCCAATTAGACAATATTAATGTCTCTTAATAAATTATTGGCTTGAAAGCATATGTCAATATAGTGTATTCATGTCATCAAAGAATATCAACAGCCATCTAAAAATAATAATTATAAATTTATGTAAATTGATCATCCCTAACTAATAATGACATATTAGCATTGATAAAACCAATATAAAAAAAATGGGTAACCAAATCATGATATAAATTAAAAGCTGCCCAAAACATGAGTACATGTACCTATATATATGGAAGAAATACCTATATTTTAAACAACACGTATATTATTAAATTTAATGTTAGACAATAAATTCTAATACCAAACCAAATTAATAGTGGGCATATAAATAACATCATCATGAGTTTAGTTTTACTAATGAAAAATCCATCAAACCAAATGAAAGATCTAATTTTAAATCTTCGGTATAAGATACAATATATATTATAGTTGTTTTCAATAATATTGCTAACAATTACTATTATATTACTTTTCTTTTTGTTGCAAACTATGTTGATAAAAATTATATATTAAACATATATAGAGGCACAAAATTTATATAAATGCAATCTAAGAAAAAATCATTAGGCTAAATACTCATAAAACATTTAGAATTTAAAGAAATATACTCACACAAACTTTCCAATAAATTTAAAGTTCTAATCACTATAAGCAAAAGTCACATGCCAATAATTTAACAATAGAAATAATATTCTCATGTTAGAAATAACACAAGTTATGATATTGCAATTACGTATACCACAACAGAACCATATATATTGTATAACAAAAATGCTAGTATGATATAAATGTTAGACATGTGTGCCCTAAGGAGTAAAAATGTAATACATTTTTGGAGACATTTTTTTATCAATAAAGATTTTTTTCATTTATATATACCAAATCTTGTCCTTTTTACATTCATATTTGTTAAATGTATGTTAAGCAAACAGTAGTCTAAGACTGTCGGTCTAAACCTTTAAGAATTGGGCATATGATGGACTGATTATGCGGAAGACATGATTCTTAAGGTGACAGTCTAAAACATATGATCCACAATCAAGGGAATAGAGTTAGACGCTTTATTCATGCAAAGATTGTTATGTTGTCTATATCTCTATTGGGAGATGGTTTGTCTTGACCATCGGAGTTGGTCTCCGTGAATAGAAATATTGGCACGTTGTCATAGGTGACGATGTGTTAGATCGGGACACAAAGTGAATTGATTTGGATTAATAATTCTGTCTTAGCAAATCGATTCACTTTAGATAATCATTTGTATTGTATCTTAATCCTGAGATGGATAGTGGGTCCTTTGTCTCGACTTGTGTCTTTTGATGTACCAAAGGGTGACTCTCACATCTCAATAGTGATATGCATACCGGTACGTTGGAGGCATGACTCTTGATAGCGTAGACTTGTTATTCATAGATATAGAATCCAGAGCTCCTCTTTAGGAGTAATGATATCCTCTTATATGCGTTATCATGTAATTGGAAAATTGGAGCGCTCAACCATTTGGATACATAGGTGTAACCAAATGTTATACTATCTTTGGATGGTAAGTTTTCTAATGGTGAGATAATGGAACGTAAGATAAAAATAATCAGGAAAGTAAGACAGAACTTGTCCTTAAGCCGATTATGGATTATTATATGGGGATATGATACACTATAATATGTCATGGAGACTTAGCTATACGAGCTTCATAATTCTATATAGTTCGAGAGTGCAGCTCCAAGCTTTTAGTGGAGTAGTGTTAGAGTTGATAATTATGAAATGTATATCTGGGATATTGGGTTTCATAATTATCGAGAGCTTGAACTATATAGGTGCATTTGGTCCCCTTTGATAGCTCATAACATCCTGTAACGACACGGCGTGCTTTTTCAATAATTGGTGACTTATGTTAGATTTATCAAATTGGTTTAAAATTTGAAAGAATCGAATAATTCATGTCTGTTTATTGGTTGAATTAATTTTGTAATAAAATTAATTTAAGATAAATTTGTTGAATTATTGGGATCGGATAATTCTTGTCTGTTTATCGGTTGATTTAATTGGATAAATTAAATCAAGAAAAACTTGTAAAATTATTGTGAATTGATTTATTTTCTTAGAGATTATCTTGATAAAGTTTGTTTTGATCAAATAACTTCTCTATTAGGTTATTTGAATTAAAACTAAGACTTTATCCTATAGAATCTCGGGTGAAAAATAAAAGATTCACGGAGATATTTACGCGGCAGTTTGGCCTGCCGATTGGGCCTGTTCGGCCTGCCGATCAGCGAGAGATAAGATTACTCTTTTTCACGTAGATCTTATTAGATATTGTTCCAAACTTGATTCTGTTTCGAGTTTTTGAGACCTAATCTGATAAAGACTGACCCTAGGACCAATCGTTATATAAAGGGAGTAAGTCTCATGACTTACTTAGATCAATTGAGAGATTAAGAATGATACTCTTCTGGTGAGCATCTGAAAACTCCCTGAGAGCTTTTGTTCATAAATCACGAACAATAGCTTTGGGTTCTCTCGATTCGTTGGAAGGAGAGTCACCGGTGGAAGGGCTGTACATGTGAGCCCACACTCACTCCGGTTGTGGATAGAGAATAGCAAAGAAAACCAGTTAGTTGAGGCTCTTCTGGAACGTTACTTCTCTTCACAGGTTGCAGAGGTTCTTCAACACACAAAGGTTAGTAAGATCTGTTTAATTTATACATATAGAATGTCAAACTTGTGTTTTGAAAAAATACTCTGATGTTAAAATTTTTAAAATTTTTGTTGCGCACCTCACATTGTTTTTTCCAACAATTGGTATTAGAGACATAGGTTTTTACATAAATTTACAAGTTTGTGATCGTACTATGTGTATAAATTTTGTGATCTTAATCTCTCCTATGCTTGAATTTAATTTTATAGAGAGATGACACTTTAGGTTTCTATATAATTATATGTTGTCATGGATTATGTGGTAAATGTTCACTAATTAATTATGGTTGATTAAATGGTTATTTAATTATTTATTAATTAATTAATTTATACCGGTTATGGTTCCTTAGAGGTTAGAATATGTATATAGGTTTTTCATGTAATTAGATGGCGGACTATCATCTCCATCTAGGAATTATTGTTCAATTTTAAATTTGTAAAAATTTTGTAATTAAATAATTATTAGGAGAAGAAGAATCTAGAAGATGGATGATGGCGCACCTAAGTGTTTTTTGAGTCTCTAATTTTATGTTTTTAAATTATTGAAAATAAAATTGATGAATTGCATTAAAATTGTATTTTCTAGAATGAGAGATTTTTGTTCGGTCGGCATGCCGAACCCTCAATTCGGTAGGCCGATGGTCATAGATCGACAGGCCAAACGTGTGGTTTGGCAAGCCTTAGTGGGGCAAAAATCGGCTGGCTCTACCGGCAGGCCGAACTTCCCGTTTGGCATGCCAAACTTTCATGGGTCGGCAGGCCGATCTTTTTGATCGGCAGGCCAATCACCCAGATCGGCATACCGACCAAGAGTTGGAAAATTTCCAGAAAAGGTGCAATTTTTTGGTGCAGTATTAATTTTATTTTTGAGACGATTCTGAGAAACATTAAATTAGCATATGACTGAAAATATGAAGTATTTGATTCATACGGGATTGAAGACTTGAAGATGGGAATTACTTGAAAAAGGATACAACTTGAGGATTCAAGGATGAAGAATCGATATATGTCTCGGTTATTCTCTTATAATTTTAGTTTTCTATTCTCTAGGGTGAAGCCATAATATTACGGTTATTATTATTACTTTGCTTGTAGCTTTACTTGATTGCTTTGCTTATTGGCATTATAATATAATTTGCCATATATATTGATAACATGTCATATATAATAGAAAGTGCCGCTCATATTAAAATTGTTCATGCATAATTTTAAAATAAATCCTTGGTTTCAAAAGATTGAGTGGGGGAAGGTTTTCGAAGAGCAAACCTAAGGCCTCTATCGTTGGTCCATAGGAAGAACATGGTGGTCCCGACCCCTAGGAAGGGATTTTTATCATGTACCATATTGGATCTCTGAGAGAATAAGGTATTTTAGCATGATTTATGGTTGCACACCCCTAGGTGGTCATTATAAACCATGGATAAAATATTGAAACGATCATTATACACTTACATTAATTTTATTATTAACATCCCCTAGGAGCTCTGTTAATAAAATTAATGGCCAAAGAAACGATTATTAATATATGCTGGATCATACGGGTCCTGGATGGCATATATTAATCAGGAGCGGATCCGTGTTCTTAATTGAATTTGGCATAACTCCCCTAGGAGCTTGTTGAATTATGAGTTAGAAATTATAATTGTAAGGTTGTGATATTTTCAAGGTTTTGACACATAAACACATTTGTATGATTTTACATGATTGTGTTATCTTACCAAATTATTATGATATGTTTACTTATATTTGGTATATGATTCTTTATTGTAGATTAAAAATGTCTAAAAATGCTTTATCATTGATACTTGACAAAAACCAATTAATCGGTGAGAATTAGAATGATTGAAAATGAAACCTAGATATCGTCTTGTCCTTTGAGAAACTGAAATATATTCTAACAACCCCTTGTCCTCCTGAGCCTACGGGAGACTCATCTAATGAGCAATTCCAAGTGTATAACCACTGAAAAGATGCTAATGATTAGGCTCGCTGCTATGTTATGGCTAGCATGAATAATGTGCTACAAGCTAACATCAGGATTATGAGACTGCAAAGCAGATCTTGGATAATCTTGAGGATATGTTTGGAGGCCAGGCCATAACAAAGCGGCAAGGGGCGCTTCAGAAACTCTTAAACTGTAGACAGAGTCTGGGGACATCTGTAAAGGAGCACATGATATTGGTCATGTGTTACCTCGCTGAGGCTCAAACCAATGGAGCCGACATCGATGCTGAAACTCAGATGACTATGGTCTTTGAGGCTCTGTCTAAGGAATTTATTCCGTTTAGAGCTACATTTAATTTAAGCAATAAACAGGATATGACCTTAACAAAACTGATGAAATAGTTGTAGGAGTTTGAACTGCTGATCAGGGAGCCTCCTGCTGATGGTGAGGTCAACATGGTAGCTGCTTCTAGTTCCAATTATAACCCTGTGAATGGAAAGAAGCAACGGGCCAAGAACAAGAAGTCTTCTATTCCTGCTACTACCAAGAGCATGAAGAAGAAGAAGAAGAACCCAAAGAAACTTAAGTGCTTCTTCTGTGGAAAGGTCGGGCATGTTAAGAAGCATTGCAAGGACTTCCTTTCCAAAGGAGGTAGGTGCGATCTTCTATATTTAGAAACTTGTTTGGTTAAGGAATCCAGAGACATTTGAGTCATAGATTCCAGTGCAACTAATTATGTTTGTGTTTCTCTGCAAGGGTTCAAAGAAACGAGAAGTTTGCTCCATGAAGACTTCACACTTCGGATGGGCGATGGATTCTTAGTCTCAGTGGAAGTAGTGGGAGATGTCCATCTTTACTTTGATAACTATAGGAATTTATTTTTGCAAGATTGTTTTTATGTTCCTAAATTTAAAAGGAATTTAATTTCTGTATCTTGTTTATTTAAAGACTCCTACGTGGTATTTTTTAATGAAAAAATGGTGATTCGTAAAAATAAATTTTTTATTTGTTCTAGATGGATGCAAAATAATCTATATTTTATCAAACCTACGATGAACTTATTGCTTAATGCTGAGATGAATAATAATAACTCTAAAAGACTTAAAACTTCTCACTGGCATTTGCGCCTTGTTCATATTAAACTAAATAGGATTCAAAGGTTGATAAGAGATAGACCTTTAAGTCACTTAAAAGTGAAATCTATACCTCAATGTGAATCTTGTTTGGAGGGTAAAATGACCAAAAGACCATTTGGGTCTGAAGGCAATAGGGCCGAAGGAGTTCTAGAACTTGTGCATAGTGATGTTTGCGGACCGATGAACATTTGGGCACGAGGAGGATATGAGTACTTCGTCACTTTTATTGACGATTACTCAAGGTATGGGTATGTGTGCATGATGCACCACAAAAGCAAAACTTTTAACAAGTTCAGGGAGTTTTGGGTTGAACTGGAAAAGCAATTGGGTAGACCCATAAAGGTACTTCGATCCGATCGAGGTGGAGAATACCTTTCTAATGAGTTCTTGGGACACTTGTTAGAGAATGAGATTTTATCCCATTTGACTATGTCGGGAACTTTGCAGCAGAATGGCGTAGTGGAGAAAAGAAATAGGACTTTGTTGGACATGGTCAGATCCATGATGAGTTATTCATCATTACCTTTATCCCTTTAGGGATATGCACTACAAACTGCATGCTATCTTTTGAACAATGTGCCTTCAAAATCGGTCCCTAAAACTCCTCACGAGTTGTGGACAAGAAGGAAGACATCCTTAAACCATATTCGTATATGGGGATGTTTGGCTTATGTCCTGTTTAAGGATCCGAATAAGTTGAAAGCACATTTGAAAGTTTGCATATTTGCAAGATATCCAAAAGGGACTAAAGGGGGTTATTTTTATAACCCGAAGGACAATAAAGTCGTGGTTTCTGCTAATGCAACTTTCCTTGAGGAGAGTTACATGGACGACTTTAAACCTCGAAGCAAAGTGGTGCTTGAGGAGTTAAGGAGTGATCAAATCACTTTGGAGGTTTCGACCGAAACCATTCTGATCAGTGTAGAAAAACCAAACAAACCAGAACAATAACCTCAGGAGCTTCGGCGTAGTGGAAGGATAGGGCGTCAACCTAAGAGGTATATGTTCAATGGGGAGGTCTTCTTGGCTGAACCAAATGAACATGACAGGGATCCTTATACTTACGCAGAAGCTATGGAGGATGTTGATTCAAAACTCTGGACAGAGGCTATGAACATAGAGATGAAGTCTATGGAGACTAATCATGTCTGGGAGCTTGAAGATCTTCCCGAAGGGGTAAAGCCCATAGGGTGTAAGTGGATCTACAAGAGGAAAAGAGGAGTGGATGGAAAGGTCAAAACCTTTAAGGCTAGACTGGTAGCTAAGGGTTATACATAAAAGGAATGAATCAATTATGAGGAAACCTTTTCTCCTGTAGCCATGCTTAAGTCCATCCTGGTTCTCTTGTCCATAGTTGCTGCTCTCGACTACGAGATTTGACAGATGGATGTCAAGACGGCTTTTTTGAATGGCTAGCTTAATGAGTCCATTTATATGGAACAACCAGACGAGTTCAAGTTCGTGGGTCAAGAGGGTAAGGTTTGTAAGCTGCTAAAGTCAATTTATGGACTTAAGCAGGCTTTTCGTTCTTGGAACATAAGATTTGATCAGGTGATCAAGACTTATGGGTTCTCACAAAATGTGGATGAACCATGTGTTTACAAACACATTAAAGATGAGAAGGTGGTTTTCTACTGCTCTATGTAAATAACATTCTACTAATTGGCAATGACGTTGGGGCGTTGTCATCGGTCAAAGTATGGTTGACCAAGCAGTTTGACATGAAGGACTTGGGTGAGGCTAATTTTGTTCTCGATATCCAGATCTTTCAGGATAGGAAGAACAAAATGATAGCTTTGTCACAGGCTAGCTGCATAGATAAAATTATCAAGAGGTTTACAATGCAGGATTCCAAGAAAGGTGGGCAACCATCTAAGTCTGGAATTACTCTTTCGAAGAAAGACTCCCCAAAGTCTTATGAAGAAAGAGAATACATGAAGAAGGTGCCTTATGCTTCGGCAGTGGGTAGTCTTATGTATGCCATGCTTTGCACACGACCGGATATAAGTTATGCGGTCGGGATTATAAGTCGATTTCAGGCGGATCTAGGACCGAACCATTGGGTTGTGGTAAAGTATATTTTCAAGTACCTGAGAAGGACTCGAGGGTATATGCTTGTGTATTCGGGTGAGGACTTGACTTCTCTAGGATACACTGACTCAGATTTTCAATCCTGTCTGGATTCTAGGAAATCTACGTCGGGGTTTGTGTTTACTCTGGGCGGCGGTGCCATCAGTTGGAGAAGTGCGAAGCAAAATTGCACTTCAGATTCAACGATGGAGGTTGAGTATGTGGCAGCTAGTGATGCTTCGAAAGAAGTAGTATGGCTCCACAAGTTCCTTGGGGATCTTGAGGTAGTTCCTGGTATGGATAAGGCAGTATCACTGTACTGTGATAACAGTGTGGCGGTAGCTAATGCTAAGGAACCAAGATTTCACAAGAAGAGTAAGCATATTGATCGTAAGTATCATGTGATAAAGGACTTCGTTGATGGCGGGCATATCACGGTGTGCAAGATCGCGTCAGAGGACAACTTAGCTGATCCATTTAAGAAGACGCTTACTGGGAGAGTCTTCGAGAAACATGTGGAAGCTATGGGGATGTAAAATTTGTTGTATTTACTCACTTAGTGCAAGCGGGAGATTGTTAGACATGTGTGCCCTAAGGAGTAAAAATGTAATACGTTTTTGGAGACATTTTTTTATCAATAAAGAATTTTTTCATTTATATATACCAAATCTTGTCCGCTTTACATTCATATTTGTTGAATGTATGTTAAGCAAACAGTAGTCTAAAACTGTCGGTCTAAACCTTTAAGAACTGGGCATATGATGGACTAATTATGTGGAAGACATGATTCTTAAGGTGACGGTCTAAAACATATGATCTGCAATCGAGGGAATAAAGTTGGGCGCTTTATTCATGCAAAGATTGTTATGTTGTCTATATCCCTATTGGGAGATGGTTTGTCTTGACCATCGGAGTTGGACTCCGTGAATAGAAACATTGGCATGTTGTCATACGTCACGATGTGTTGGATCGGGACACAAAGTGAATTGATTTGGATTAATAATTCTGTCTTGACAAATTGATTCACTTTAGACAATCATTTGTATTGTATCTTAATCCTGAGAAGGATAATGGGCCCGTTGTCTCGACTTATGTCTTTTGATGTACCAAAGGGTGACTCCCACATCTCAATAGTGGTATGCATGCTGGTACGTTGGAGGCATGATTCTTGATAGCGTAGACTTATTATTCATAGATATGGAATCCATAGCTTCTCTTTAGGAGTAATGATATCCTCTTATATGTGTTATCCTGTAATTGGAAAACTAGAGCGCTCAACCATTTGGATACATAGGTGTAACCAAATGGTATACTATCTTTGGATGGTAAGTTTTCTAATGGTGAGATAATGGAACGTAAGATAAAAATAATCAGGAAGGTAAGACAGAACTTGTCCTTAAGCCGATTATGGATTATCATATGGGGATACGATACACTATGATATGTCATGGAGACTTAGCTATACGAGCTTCGTAATTCTATATAGTTCGAGAGTGCAGCTCCAAGCTTTTAGTGGAGTAGCGTTGGAGTTGATAATTATGAAATGTATATTTGGGATATTGGGTTTCATAATTATCTAGAGCATGAACTATATAGGTCCATTTGGTCCTCTTTGCTAGCTCACAACATCCTGTAATGACACGGCATGCTTTTCAATAATTGGTGACTTATGTCGGATTTATTAGATTGGTTTAAAATTTGAAAAAATCGAATAATTCATGTATGTTTATTGGTTCAATTAATTTTGTAATAAAATTAATTTAAGATAAATTTGTTGAATTATTGAGATTGGATAATTCTTGTCTGTTTATCGGTTGATTTAATTGGATAAATTAAATCAAGATAAACTTGTAGAATTATTGTGAATTGATTTATTTTCTTAGAGATTATCTTGATAAAGTTTGTTTTGATCAGATAACTTCTCTATTAGGTTATTTGAATTAAAACTAAGACTTTATCCTATAGAATCTCAGGTGGAAAATAAGAGATTCTCGGAGATATTTACGCGGCAGTTTGGCCTATCGATTAGGCCTGTTCGGCCTTCCGATCAGGATACTCGGCCTGTCGATCAGCGAGAGATAAGATTACACTTTTTCGCGCGGATCTTATCAGATATTGATTTGAACTTGATTCTGTTTCAAGTTTTTGAGACCTAATCTGATAAGGACTGACCCCAGGACCAATCGCTATATAAAGGGAGTAAGTCTCATGACTTACTCAGATCAATTGAGAGATTAAGAGTAATACTCTTCTGGTGAGCATCTAAAAACTCCCTGAGAGCTTTTGTTCACAAATCATGAACAATAGCTTTGGGTTCTCTCGATTGGTTGGAAGGAGAGTCACTGGTGGAAGAGCTGTACGTGTGAGCCCACACTCACTCCGGTTGTGGATAGAGAATAGCAAAGAAGACCCATTGGTTGAGGCTCTTTTGGAACGTTACTTCTCTTCATAGGTTGCGGAGGTTCTTCGACACACAAAGGTAGTAATATTTATTTAATTTATACATATAGCATGTCAAACTTGTGTTTTGGAAAAATACTCTAATGTTAAAATTTTTAAAATTTCCACTGCGCACCTCACATTGTTTTTTTCAACAATAAATAGGGATCAAATTAAGGATTTGAATACTCAAAAGAAAGTGATGAAAATTAACCTTACCAATATGTCAATTTTCCTTCATCATAAGATACAATGCTACAAGATAATCTACTCACTTAAGTTAGTGTAAAGAGATTCTTCAAGTCTTGAACAATCTTTAAACTTTTCTTGCAATAAAAATGGTTGGAGACTCGTGCTGATAACGTGTTTTAAAACAAATGCAAAGAGCTAAATTACAAAGCATAAAATAAAGAGACACAAAAGAAATAGAAAGAAACAATCTTATTATTCATCATCTCATATTGTGTACAAATATAAGCTCTTCAAAACATATATATAGGCTAAGAATCATAATATGAGAGAGGTTAAAAGCCATGAGTTACAACAATAAAATATTAGTAATGAAGTGTAAATTGGGGGAGGGAGGGTTGCATAAAGATTATGGAATACCAAATATCAATGATAATCAAAGAAGAGATATTGCAATTCATGAGGGTGTTAGGAATATAAATATCTACACTAACAAAGTAATTCATTCATAACAATATATGAAATTAATTCTATAAAAATTGTGTTTAGCCCCCTAAAATTACATTTCACCCTTCTTGAAATTGTATTTCGCCCCTAAAAATAAGTTTCGCTCATCACCTTATTAGTTTAGTCACACCTTTACCTCATTCACTAATTTTTCTAGCTCCACCATGTGTATACATAGGTATATACACACATTAATTGCATAGATGTACATGTATCAGTAGATCTGTTATGTACATTTGGCATATAAATTAGAATATTTAATTATTTGGGCCTAAAATATGTAACCAAATGTAACAAGTGGAGTATGTTGGAGCCTACCTAATGATCCATGCATATATATATATATATATATATATATATATATATATATATATATATACCACTTAATTAATGAATAGTCAAATAGCAGAAATTAGAACGAAGTGGAAAAGAAAAACAAATTAATTAAGATGCGAAGAAGATGAAATATATTGATATAGATGATATACCAACTGGCTATTGAGAGCAAGGCTGGCGTGAATCATACGAGTACACCAACTATTCTCTAATGGATAGCATTAGCTTTATCGGTTTTTGCAAGTAATAGTGTTCATGTATATTATATACATATATATATCCAGGTGTGTGTATATATATACATATATATATATATTTGAATGTAGATATGGAGGAAATGACTAATTAATAGTATATCGATCTGATGGAATTTAGTTTAGTTTAATACAATTTGATTCGTTGGGTTTTTTATTTTTAATTTCAATTTCCCACAAAATCTGCCGTACATAAAATGGTGATATTTATTTCAATTTAATAGTAAATATTAGTGCTTAATTTTGAAACTACTAGCAGGTGTAATTTAATGACACCGAATCCGAATAAATAATATATATATATAAAGAAAAGAAAGGAGGGAATTACTACAAAGGAATCCAAGGTTATAACGTTGTACAATTGGAGCAATATAGTAGTGGAGTGTTGGAGCACATGACAATAAATGAATTTGGTAGGGATTAAATGTAGCATAATTTGGTACCACGGAAAAGGAAGAATCAGACCTACATGACATTTTCAAATTTAATTAATTATTATTAAAATTGATCATGATTTAGGTGTGAACGACGTACCTTCAATCTCTTGTGTAGCACATGAAATTATATACATATACATATATTTATGTATGTTGTTGGACGACAAACTTACAAGATTTTCTAGCATTTTTATCAAAAGATATTAGCTATCTTCTTCATTTTATGTTTCGTTTTTGCCTCTTACTTTTTTGTTACTAAATAAAAGCAAATGTTGTATTTTGATTAATTATCTCCTGCACATGCTCAGATCGAATACACACATTTCTTGAAGAAAAAACTCCCTATCAATGTATCTATAAGCATTGAATCCAATGATAGCTACCCAGCCCATAATGCAGTTGAGAAGTTTTAAAACAAGCCCAAATTAACTTCTTTTAGTCTTCTAATTAAATTTGGGAATGGGTCTGCATTGGGCTCCATAAGTAAAAGGATTAAAATAAGACCAACAAACCAATTATGTTTATTGAGTTAAAACATGATTATAGTTTGTAAATATTCTATAATGTCCTAAAAGGGTATCATAAAAATAATTATTATGTAATTTAAGATATTTTGAATATTGTGTTGAATTTTAATTTTGTAACAATAACTTGGTCTTGTAATTTTTGCTAAGGAAAAATGCCACTTTAATTAGGCTTGATAAGAATTCTTATATTCTCAGGAGGCGAATTAGAATTTCGCTTCACCAAAAACCGTTAGAAATTCACCACAATGTAGTTTTGTCAATTGGAGCAATCTACTAGATTTTTGCTAGAAAACTATGAGTTTATGCTGTTGGAATCATCATTGACCATCGGCTAGTCCTCAGTTGTCGAGCGCCGATGTCCAGATTACCACAAGTGATCTATCATATTAATTGCCAAAATGAACACATACATTCAATGGTCATAGGAGTGTTTTCAACAAGGAGTGTTTTCAACATGATATGTATCAACTTGCATCATATCACAAAAGCATCTCAAGTTTTTTAAAACTACATTTTTTTTTCTCTTGTCAAACAAGGCTCTTAGTCTTGTCAAATTGTTGCTTGATATGTAAGGGACTAGATTTTATTGTGGTATCGATTGTTATTTGGTACCAATATATGCAAACCCCAAACATTAGGAAGCTATCAATATACTTGAGAATATTGAAAGAACAAGGAATTGTATACAAGTATGTTATGATCATATTGTTACAGGTTGGATACACTGATTTAGATTTTCAATCTAATATAGGCGATTGGAGAAAGATAACGTTGGACTTGGTGTTCTCACTTCTCATCGAATGATAGAGCATTAAGCAATCTTGTATTGCAAACTCTACAATTGAACATGTTGCTGCTTCCGAAGCAACTAGAAATGCTATATAATTCCTTCACTTCATAAGGGACTTAGAAAAAGTAATCATTCATTTTTAAGTGTTTACTTATTTAAAAATAGTAATTATGTCAAGTATAATTATTAGAATATTCTTTTTACATAACTAAATAACCATTGAATTACAACAATTCATTTTGGACGTTGAAGTAAATTTAGAATTCATTACATTCCTCAAAGAATCAATACTAAAAAACTATAAGGATTGATATTTCCTTTTCTTATTCCTTATATTGTATAAAGTTCATAAAACTCTCATTATTGATTTTATAAGTAAACAATATTGTTAAAAGGGATAGGAAAAATTCGTTACATTCGATAAGGAATCAATATTAAATAAATATGAGCATTGATCTTTCTTTTTCTCATTCCTTAAATTGTATAAGGTTCAAAAAACTCTTATTATTGATTTTGTAAGTAAACAATATTATTAAAAGAAAAAAGAAATCACTGGGTTATATTTTATTTCCTTTGATGCAAAGTAACTGGGCTACATGAGGGGCAGTTATCGACGAATCTTAATCATTAATGATAGAAAGGCTAGCTTGAACCTTTTCATCAATTCTAGCACATTCATCTTGGCAAATTACAATCCTTTATTTTCTTTTTCTTTTCTTTTTTTGGTGGGGGAAATTTAATTATTCGGTTTGTTTTTGCTTTAGATTGATCATAATTTTGCTCCAGAGCCGAATTATAATGAAGATAATATGTTTTATTTATAAGTTAGCATTTTAAAGTTTTAAAATCTACGAAAGATTATTTTAAAAAATAGATTTTAAGTTTCAAAAGCCAGTTATTTCATTAAAAAAAATTTCTCATTGTGAGTCTCATTTGTAATAGGAACATTCAATTGTTATATTTGGAAGGAATTGAAATGCAACTTATGGAATAGCAACTAATTTCCCTTTTTTAAAGTTCTTGGTTACTGATCCAGGTCAAATATAGTGAAACTCACTCCACAAAATCATCAAGAAGTTGTCTGCTATATCAATGCCATATTTTTCTAAATAATAATAAATTTACTAGTTAAAAAATATAAACTATATATATCATATATCTCAAGATAGTTAGATCAAAAATAAATATCAATGGTCAAAATAATATAAATGTATATCTTCTACGGTATTTGTGTTCTTTTTCTGTTTGAATTTATAAATAAAAATTTCTTTTCATTTATAAATTATAATCTATTTTATAACTTATTACGTGTATTGAGCACACCTATAATATTTCTTTTGACGAAATACCTACGAACGAAATGTCGAATTAGTTCTAACATGTTGCACATTAATCGAATTTCACATATATATTTCTAATAAAATCCCTGCATGCTCATTAGAAAAAAATTTAAATAAGTGTCGATACTAGACAACTAGACAAAGTATTTAAACTACTGCTGTCTGAAAATTTCTGTATTAAACTTTTTGAGGAATTAGTTTGAGAGCATCAATTGATTATTTCTAAAAGCTAAAACCAAACAATATGGTAGAAAATAAAACAATTAATTCTCGACTTTTTGACTTATTTTGTTGATTATTCCTAAAAGTTAAAACCAAACCAAACAACACGGTAGAAAATATAACAATTAATTCTCGACTTCTTGACTTGCTTTGTTGATTATTCCTAAAAGCTAAAACCAAACAACACGGTAGAAAATATAACAATTAATTCTTGACTTCTTGACTTGCTTTATTGATTATTCCTAAAAGTTAAAACCAAACCAAATAACACGGTAGAAAATATAACAATTAATTCTTGACTTCTTGACTTGCTTTGTTGATTATTCCTAAAAGCTAAAACCAAACAACACGGTATAAAATATAACAATTAATTCTCGACTTCTTGACTTGCTTTGTTGATTATTCCTAAAAGTTAAAACCAAACCAAACAACACGGTAGAAAATATAACAATTAATTCTCGACTTCTTGACGTGCTTTGTTGATTATTCCTAAAAGCTAAAACCAAACAACACGGTAGAAAGTAGAAAATATAACAATTAATTTTCGACTTCTTGACTTGCTTTGTTGATTATTCCTAAAAGTTAAAACCAAACCAAACAACACGGTAGAAAATATAACAATTAATTCTCGACTTCTTGACTTGCTTTGTTGATTATTCCTAAAAGCTAAAACCAAACAACACGGTAGAAAATATAACAATTAATTCTCGACTTCTTGACTTGCTTTGTTGATTATTCCTAAAAGTTAAAACCAAACCAAACAACACGGTAAAAAATATAACAATTACTTCTCGACTTCTTGACTTGCTTTGTTGATTATTCCTAAAAGCTAAAACCAAACAACACGGTAGAAAGTAGAAAATATAACAATTAATTCTTGACTTCTTGACTTGCTTTGTTGATTATTCCTAAAAGCTAAAACCAAACCAAACAACATAGTAGAAAATATAACAATTAATTCTCGACTTCTTGACTTGCTTTGTTGATTATTCCTAAAAGCTAAAACTAAACAATACGGTAGAAAATATAACAATTAATTCTTGACTTGTTCACTTGAATTGTTGATTATTTCTAAAAGCTAAAACCAAATAACACGGCAGAAAATACAACGATTAAGTCTCGACTTGTCGACTTGATTTGCCTTTTTCCAAATTTTCTTGAAGTAGTGAACACGTTTGTTTGGTAATTTCTGGCCCGTAACAGCTGGCAAGCTCGTGGAATTGTCTTTCCGAGCTTTTCGGTGTAGAAATACTTCAAAAGTAATATTCAACATCATTGATCCTTGACTAGATAAACTTAGTCAACAAGTTACCAATTACAAGCCAAGTTAAAATACTTAAACGAGAATAATCCAATGCTTTCTACACAATTGATTTCTGACCACAATTCTATGTGGAGCACCATTTTTATTTATTTATTCTGTAAATCATATATATATTTTTAGTGTCTACATATGGACATAGAGGCAAGCAGATTTGCGCTTGTTGATATACATTTTAGTATTAATGCGCCTGCATATGGCTATATTAGTATAATTGGGCGATAACTTTATGTTCCAGGTGCTGTTGTAAAATATCTTTGTAGAGTTTCAAGGAAGATTAATGAATAATTCTGCCTATAAAAAAGAGTAGGGGAAAACAAGTCAGGAATAAAATAATTTGGTTGAATTTTCTTGAACCAAATATGAATACTATGTGAATGTTAATATTATATTTGTCACAAAATGTATAAAAATAACATATTTAATGTATTATTTTACTTTATGCTCTAATGCATAATGCTATTTAAAATGACATATTTATTTTTTGTCATATTTGTCAAACCTTGAAACTTGTAAAAGTAAACTTTTGATATTAAAATAATGAAAAAATTAAAATATTATTATTATTATTATTATTATTAAAGCACAACAGTTAATCTACCGACCAATAGAAATCAAATATCAAATTTTTTATAAATGGTTTTGAATTTTGTGGTTGGAAACTAACGTTTGGAATGTAAAGATTTAAAACGAGAGGAAAACATCACATCAAAGAATTGCATTTCAGAAAATTATAGTTTACGAAGAAAAACAAAAATGAAAAGAGCAAAACATGATTAAAATTGTGGTCAAGTTCTCAAATATGACAATTTAACCCATTTTAAACCATTTTTATTGTTTTGAATAATTTGTTTATTGTTCCTACTAAACGCCCGTTCAAACCAGCTCTAAATACCAAATGCAATGTTAGACTCCATAACTTCAAGTGGCTACTTTGTAGTTTTTAGATCTACTAATATGACCGCTAAACAAGGATAGCAGAATAGTCGAGCACAGGCAGATTATGAAATCCATTAAGTTATTCTTTTAATTATAGGCATAGGGAGAGAAAGAATCTAAAGGGGATAAAATTAACTCTAGCTATTAAGCTGGTTAATTTCGATGTGTTGTTTTGTTCTACCTCTTGTCGTATTTTAGTTATTTATTTCTTTGCACTATCGTAGTTTTTACTAGTTTCTATTTTGTCCAACTTATTATATGTAATTATATGTAACAATTATAACAGACTTTTAGGGTGGTTAGAAAATATGGTTAGAACTAATGATTTAAATTAATTTTAAATATAAACACTATAGTATGTGAGAGTTTTATATTATTGGTTACTTTTTTTGATGTTGTAACATATGAGAGCTTTATATTATGACAACCAAAAGTTTTGGTTAAAAGTAAAATTGCCAACACACTATTTATATTTATGCTGTGAATTATCAATATCTTCTTGCAAACAATGAAACTCTATTACTAAATACCGACCGCAAATGAAGACAACTTCATTAAATGAGAAACAAAAACGATTTCTCCTCTGTCTTTATGAAGCTGAATCTTCCTAGAGTGAAAAAATACACTAGAAATTTCGTGGCACCAATAATATAAGAACAATTTTTCTAAGATATTATATTGAGATTGGGAGACACGGTGCCAAACAGAGGAAGTAAGCGTTAGATTTGAAACAGAGCAATTTTTATGAAGGTAAATTTTGCAACAAAATAAGTACTACATATAGAACAAATATCTAACTTTTTTTTTTCTTTTTTTATTTTTCTCTCTCTCTTCCTTTTTCTTTTTCACCAACTGCGTTGCTTAGTGTCACGGCCATTTGGTTGAGAACGAATGGAGGACTGCAAAAACAAATATAGAATGACCTTTCAAACAAACTAAGTTTTTAGATAAATGAATAGAGGGAAACTGAGTAGAGAAATTTAGCACATCTCAACTAGATTGGTGCCTATTAGGTAACTCAACTAAACCCCCATCCTATATTATCAAAAAGATTAAAACAATAAAAATAAAAATAAAAAAGTTAACTTAAAAAAAAAACAGCAAGCAACAATTTTATAGAGAAGACAAACAAAAACAACCGGAAATGAATATGTAGGTCATTTATACATTTTTAAACGCTCATGCTTTTGAAATACAAAGACTGTTAATATCTTCGATTAATAAAATTAATATCACCTTGTCTTGCCCCAAAAACTTTTAAATCACCATCAATCCTTTAAATTTTGAAACGTTTATAAAAATAACCTCCGCCACTATTCCATGATGTGACACTAAATTTATAACATCAAAATTTTATTTTTAAAAAATGTAATTTATTTATTGCAAATAATATTAAACTAATACCCGCCTATATATATGGACGAAGGGTCTTATAGATTCAGCATTCCAAAATATTAAACTAATACACGATGAGTTTATTGATGGCGGTAATTGCATGGCTGGTGTTGTTGCTATCCACTTTCCATGTTCATATCGTCAGTGAGAGTAGTGGGATAACGTCTAATCATCACCAACTTCAAGCTCAAGTGAGGTGCATAGAGAGCGAGAGACTTGCACTTCTCAACTTTAAGCAAGGCCTTCATCTTCATCATGTTGCTGGTGATCAGTATGAAGATGAGTACTATGATCAGCGCTATGACAGCCTCGTCTTCTGGACAAGTAACAAAGATTGTTGTAGTTGGACAGAGATCAGGTGCGATAATCTAACCAATCATGTCATTATGCTTGATCTTTCTTATTATAGTATTGGTGGCCTGATTGGACCTTCTTTGCTTGAGTTGCAATATTTGAAGCACTTGGACCTTCGTGGGAATTTTTTTACACAGATTCCAAAGTTTACTGGTTCTTTCAAAAGGCTCAAATATCTTGACCTTGGAGGGAATCCACTTAGTGGAACCATTCCTACCCAGCTTGGAAACCTCACCAAATTGCAGTATTTGTACCTAGGTAATGATGATCTTGATGATAGTAGCCGAATAATTGCTGATAATCTGGAATGGCTTTCTCATCTCCCTTCTTTGAGCTCTCTTGGATTATATGGTATTAACTTCACCAAAGCTGGACTTCAATCTTTCAGTTTACCATCTTCTTTATCAAGATTAATTTTAGGGAATTGTTATTTTCCAGAGGTAGACACCTCATCTCTTTCCCATACAAATTCATCTAATTCTCTCAAAACTCTTCACATGTCTTATAATTCCATACACTCCACAACACTTACTTGGTTGCTGAATTCTAGTGTTGACCTTGTTGAACTTGCACTCTCATATAATTATATGATTGGAGTTATGAATCCTTTCAATCTTGGACATCTCAACAAGTTAAATTCTCTTTCTATTTATCAAACGATTGCTGATAGTCTTGAATGGCTCTCTCATCTCTCTTCTTTGACAACCTTTAGACTGGGTTATGCAAATTTCGCCAAACATGGGCTTCAATCTTTCAAAATGCCACCTTCCTTGTCAAGCTTGATATTAGAGGGTTGTCAATTTCCTGAGGTCCAAAGTACTTCATCTCTTTTCTCAGCAAATTCATCCAATTCTCTTACCAGTCTTTATCTCTCGTCCAACACCATACATCCCACCGTGCTTACTTGGTTGTTCAATTCTAGTGCCAACCTTGTTGACCTTGCCATCATTGGTAACGTCGTAGATGGCTCGCTTCCAAATTCTTTCCAGAAAATGACTTCCCTTGTGAATTTTCAATTGACATCCAATACTGGACTGGGAAATGTAATACCCAATTCTTTGGGGAATCTTACAAAGCTAAAAACACTTTATCTGAGTGGCAACAATTTCAATGGATCACTTCAAAATGTTTTAGAATGCCTATCAGGTTGTTCCAGGAAGTCCTTAGAGATTTTGTCTTTGGAAGGGAACAGCCTTAGAGGGTCAATTCTTGATGATGATAAAACATTCCTGTCTTTGAGAGAGCTACACCTCTCTTACAATCTGTTGGAAGGTCTTTCTCCAAATTGTTTAAGCCGATTTCCAAATCTCGTTATTTTTAACTTGGAAGGTAATCAACTTATAGAGTTGCCAGATTTCACAACACTACCAACCTTAAGAGAGTTTTTTGCATATAATAACAAATTAAATGGTTCTTTACCAAAAAGTATTGGCCAGCTCCATAATCTGGAGATTTTGGATCTCTCTTCAAACTCTCTCTCTGGTCTTGTCTCTGAAGTCCACTTCCAGAGGCTTTCAAATTTAAAGGCGCTAGACCTCTCTTTTAATTCTTTGACATTGAGTTTCAACTCCAACTGGGTTCCCCCCTTTCAATTGACTTCCTTACGGTTGAGTTCTTGCAAGTTAGGTCCACAATTTCCTAGATGGCTCCATAATCAGTTAAATCTGTCTCGTCTTGACATTTCAAATTCTGGAATTTCTGGTGCTATTCCTAATTGGTTCTCTAAAAAGACTTTGAAATTGAAGTATCTAGATCTGTCTTCCAACCTTCTCAATAGCACATTGCCAAATCTTTTAATGATGTCAGATAACTATCTCACACTTAATTTGAGCTCCAACGAATTCCAAGGTTCCCTTCCAATTTCTCTGTCCAATGCATCAGAGTTGTATCTTTCTAATAATAAGCTCAACGGATTAAGGTCTTTCCTATGTGACCAAATAGATGGAGCAACCAGAATTCTTGATCTTTCCAATAATGTGCTATCTGGTAGCCTTCCTGATTGCCGATGGAATTTCAAGAATTTGTTCGTACTCATATTGGAAAACAATAAGCTGTCTGGAAAGATCCCAAGCTCAATTAGTTTTTTACACTGGCTTTCATATTTGAATTTGAGGAATAATAGTTTGTCAGGAAGTTTCCCATCACCATTAAAGAATTGCACTAATATGCAAGTTCTAGATGTTGGAGGGAATAATTTGAAAGGGGAGATACCCAGTTGGATTGGGGAAAGCTTAGTGAATTTGGTTTTCCTTAGTCTAAAGTCAAATAGATTCTATGGCACCATACCATCGACTATATGCAAACTCCAATTACTTCAAATCATGGATCTTTCTGTTAATAATATCTCAGGAGCCATTCCTACATGCATCAACAATTTTACCTCAATGGTTCAACATGACAACAAGGAGAGAGATCAATTCATTTCAGTGTTTGCCGATATCAATGCGGGTGTCCTTACTTATTTTGATGCTACTGCATTTGTCATGTGGAAGGGAGTAGAATACAAATACAAGGAGATTCTTGGATTGTTAAGAGTCATTGACCTTTCAAGCAATAGATTGACAGGTGAAATTCCTAAAGAATTGGAAAATCTTTCAGAATTAGTTCAATTGAACCTGTCAAGAAATAATCTGAGTGGAGCCATCCCTACAAAGATTGGAAAGATGAGTAAGCTCGAATCATTAGATTTGTCCCACAATGATCTCTCTGGTAGAATTCCAGTAAGCTTGGCCCAAATATCTACTCTTGATTACTTGGATTTGTCGAATAACAAGTTATCAGGAAGAATCCCAACAAGCACTCAATTGCAAAGCCTTAATGCTTCTTCATATATCGGGAACCTTCAACTCTGTGGGCAACCTCTGACCCCTACATGCCCTGGAGATGAAACTTCAGATGTTCCTTCGAATTCTAGCAAAAGCTACGACGATGATGATAATGGAGAATGGTATGACATGTCATGGTTGCGTATGGGAATCGGGGTTGGATTTGCAGTTGGATTCTGTGGGGTTTGTGGCAATTTATGGCTCATTACTACTTTAAGACTCGCTTATTTCCGGTTCATGGATAATATGGGAGACTGGCTTTATGTGGTGATTGTTGTCAAATGGGCAATGTTGAAGAGAAGGTTTTCCGCTTGACAGGTAATGAAATCCATTAAGCACTTTTTTTTTATGTTATCCAATAAATGTGCTAGTGAGAACTTCTTCGAAAATAGCACCAGCTTAAAGAGTTTTCACAATGAACTTCTTCGCTTCTGCTCTCTAGAACTCTCATTTTTTTTAACAAAAAAAAAAAGCTAATTTAGTACACTGCTCTTTATTGTTAGGATTATCTCAATGAAGATTGCAAAACGGAAAGGTCAAATTTCACAATCGACATTTGCAAGTTTATTGGCTGTGAAGATTCAAGAATTTAAAGTTCAAGGCCAATAAGAAGATGAAGTGTGTAAAACTAGCGTCACTGTTTCTTTCTTTTAGCTTTTATGTGGATCAACTGTTTTCTCTTTTTCAAGATCTACTGTTTAATTTGAGGTTTGTTTTCCAGTTTCAGTTATCCATAATTTTTGTACTACTGTGGTCTTTCTTAGTTTCTGCAATTATAACAAATTTTAGGTTGTGAATTATCCATGTCTTAAAAAGTACATTCGCATATTTTGTGTTAGTATTTTGTTCATTTCAGGCACTAGATGGATACAAGAAAGCTGCCACCAATACCAATTATTTTTTATATTTATGCAGAAAAAAAAAATCCAACCATTGACATGTACTTTATGGCATTAAATAATCAAGTTTCCCTAAGGACTTACCAACGACAAGGATATGTTTGTTAAAAATGTGTCATTTTTATCTCATACATTAAATAAAAACAACATGCCATTTCCATCAAAAAACGATGCATTTTTTCTTTCCAAGTATAGTCTACAGGGGATTAGTTTTGAAATTGAAGCATGGGAGAGCAGGTCATGATTAGTGCCATTTTCATCTCCGCTGCCAAGGTATATGGTCCTTGGCATATACCATATAAGATTCCAACTTAGAAGAGAAAGTAGAAATAAGATTCTAATATATCCATATAAGTAATGACATGTGTCTACATGCATGTTTCTCTTTGCATAATGTAAAAGACATCTCATATTCTTTATAACTACTATGATTGTTTTTCCTTTTCGTCAATATTATGACAATACAATGGGAATTTACATCATTAATAACAACCATTTAATTCATATACTCTACAAATTAAATATTATAATCAATTAATTGACTAGGCTATGTAATAATAAATACCATTATTACTTCAATTCGTTACATATATGTGATCTTTTTAAATAATTTTGTCTCAAGCCTTTTAATTTTCCTTTCTTGTCACATTTTCACTTTCGGTAGTTATGCATTTTCCAAACTTGGAGGATGCTTTGTATTATAATATCACATCACACTCGATTAAATAAACTTGGATAAAACAAAGAGGAGACAACCAATAGCTTAACTCTTTCCTTAACTTTTTCTCCATTTAGGTTTTTTAAGATCGCATTTATATTTTGAATGTTCAATAGTTATGTCCTTTGTGAAGGCACCACTATAGCATTTTCATGTGTCATAATAATATTCTTATAATAAACCGATGATGACAAAATTTCTCCAGTGGTTTAAGATTGATATTGACATTTAGACATACAACAAGTACGTGCCAAACCCTTTCTATGTTACATGTCAAGTACCTTATTTTTTAATTATTTGTGGGAATTTAAAATCATAAACTTTTAATCTCCTCATAATTTCAAGCTCTCAATGTTTGTTTTATTATTTTCATTAATAGTAAGGTTCTTAAGGAATCTTAAAAAGCCTCTTAGCCGTCACATATATGCAATATTCACTTCAAAGAATATGCAAAAATAATTAGAAAAAATTGCTTGCCATTTTATTTTCTATGATCTCATCATGATTGCTTTCATAATTGTAATATTATTCAACTTTTATATTATGGAATATGTAAAGCTAAATGGTCAGTTAAACAATATTAATAGCTCTTAACAAATTATTGGCTTGAAAGCATATGTCAATATAGTGTATTAATGTCATCAAAAAATATCAACATCCATCTAAAAATAATAATTATAAATTTATGTAAATTGATCGTTCCTAACTAATGATGATATATTAGTATTAATAAAAACTAATATAAAAATAATGGTTAACCAAATCATGATATAAATTAAAAGCTATACAAAAACATAAGTACACATAGCTATATATATGAAAGAAATACATATATTTTAAAGAACACGTGTTATTAAATTTAATATTAAACAATAACCAAACCAAATATGATAGCGGACGTATGAATAACATCATCATGAGTTTTTTTTTTTCCAATGAAAAATCCATCAAACCAAATGAAAAATGTAATTTTAAATCTTTGGTAAAAGATACACCATATATCATAGTTGTTTTCAATAATATTGATAACAATTGCTATTATATTATTTATCTTTTTGCTGCAAACTATGTTGATAAAGCTATATACTAAAACATATATAGAGGTAGAAAATTTATATAAATGCAATCTAAGAAAATGTCATTAGGCTATATACTCATAAATGTTTAGAATTTAATGAAATATGCTTACAAATACTTTCCAATAAATTTAAAGTTCTAGTTACTATAGGCAAAAGTCATATGCCAATAATTTAACAATAGAAAGGTTATTCTCATGTTAGAAATAACGCAACTTATGTTATTGCAATTGCGTATACCACAAAAGAACCATATATAGCATAACAAAAATACTAGTATGATATAAATAGGGATCAAAACAAAGATTTGAATACTCAAAAGAAAGTGATAAAAATTAACCTTATCAATATGCCAATTTTCCTTCATCATAAGATACAATGCTACAAGATAATCCACACTCTAAAGTTATCATAAAGAGGTCCTTCAAGTCTTGTAAAACCTTTAAACTTTTCTTACAATAAAAATGGTTGGAGACTTGTGCTGATAACTTGTTATAAAATAAATGCGAAGAGCTAAGTTGCAAAGCATAAAACAAAGAGACACAAGAGAAATAGAGAGAAACATGTAACCGTTTCATTCCAACGGTTTAGAATTGTAATGGTCTCATATTTTTATGTTTTCATTAAAACCATAATTAAAAAATTTAGTAACCGTTATCCATTCTTGCTATATATATTTTCTTGATGGGAGGAAATCATAGCAGAGAACAAAAACAAAATTTTCATGTTCATCTTGTTGAACAAATTTCTAGTTTGGTCCCTATCACCTCTCTCTCATATCTGGATTATGCACCATCACATTTGAGTGTTTGAGTAATAGAAGTGCCAAATTTTTTGTGCAACGTTCTACAACATCAACTCAATTACACTATGGATTGCAATGGCCGGAGGTACAAAATCTTTCACGCTTCCATTTTAATTTGATTTTATTATGCATATAGTATTTGGCATGGTTGAATCGTTTAAGATTTCAAAACAATCTTATTATTTATTATCTCATATTGTGTATAAATACAAGCTCTCAAAGGCTATATATATTGGCCAAGAATCATAATGTCAGAGAGACTAAAAGCCATAAGTTACAACAATAAAATATTACCAATGGAGTGTTAACTGAGAGTTATATGAAGGTTATGAAATACTAAATATCAGTGATAATCAAATAAGAGATAATACAATTCATAAGGGTGTTAGGAATATAAACATCTACAGTAACAAACTAATTTATTCATAATAATATATGAAATTAATTCTATAAAAATTGTATTCAGCCTCCTAAAATTACATTCCATCCCTCTAAAATTGTATTTGTCCCCCAAAAATTAGTTTTACCCATCACCTTATTAGTTCAATCATACTTGTGCCCCCTTCACTGATTTTTCTAGCTCCGCCTATGCATACGCACGTACATACACACATTCATTACATAGATGTACGAGTGTTAGTAGCTCTGTGACGTACATTTGGTATATAAGTTAGAATATTTAATTATTTGGGCCTTAATATGTAACCAAATGTAGCAAGCACAGTATTTTGGAGCCCTGCCTAATGATCCATGTATATATATATATGTATAACCCCGTTTGACCATTTAATTAATGAATAGACAAATAGCGGAAATTAGAATGAAGTGGAAAAGAAAAACAAATTAATTAAGATGTTTGGAGAAGATGAAACATATTGATCGATATGGATGATATACCAACTGGCTAATGAGAGCAAGGCTGGCATGAATCATACAAGTACACCAACCATCCTCTAATGGATAGCGTTAGCCTTATAGGTTTCCGTAAGTAATATTATAGTGTTCATGTATATTGTATACAAATATATTCAAGTGTTTGTGTGTGTGTGTGGATATTTGAATGTAGATATGAGTATATCGATCTGATGAAATTTAGTTTATTTAATACAATTTGATTTGATGGGTTTTTTTTTTTTTAATTTCAACTTCCCACAAAATCTCCCATCCATAAAATGTTGATATTTGTTTTGATTTAATAGTAAATATTATTGCTTAATTTTGAAGCTATTAGCAAGGGTAATTTATTGACCCCAAATCCCAATAAATAATATATATATATATATGTATAAAAGAGAGGGAATTACTACAAAGGAATCCAAGGTTATAACGTCGTATAATTGGAGTAAATAGTAGTGGAGCGTTGAAGCGTATAACAATAAATGAATTTAGTAGGGACTAAATGCAACATAATTTGGTACCACAGAAAAGGAAGAAAAAGATCTACATGATATTTGAAATTGAATTAATTATTATTGAAATTGATCATGATTTGGGTGTGAACGACGTACCATCAATCTCTCGTGTAGCACATGAAATTATATACATATATATATATATATATATATAAACATATATGTATTTTGGATGACAAACTTTTAGGATTTTCCAGCATTTTTGTCAGAACCTGTTAGCTGTCTTCTTCACTTTATGTTCCGTTTTTGCCCCTTACATTTTTGTTACTAAACAAAAATAGATGTTATATTTTGATTAATTATCTCTTACACTTGGTCAGATTAGATTCACACATTTCTTGAAGAAAAACTCCCTGTCAATGTATCTATAAGCATTAAATCCAATGATAACTACCCAGTCCAAAATGCAGTTGAGGATTTAGAAAAACAAGCCCAAATCAACTACTTTTAGTCTTTTCATTACATTTGAAAATGGGCCTCTATTGGGCTTCATAAGTAAAAGGATTAAAATAAGACAAACGACCTAATTATGTTTATTAAATTAAAATATGACTATAGTTTGTAAATATTCTATAATGTCCTAAAAAGATATCATTAAAATAATTATTATGTAATTAAGGATATTTTTAAGATATTTTAAATATTGTGTTGAATTTTAATTTTGTTGCAATAACTTGGTCTTGTAATTTTTACAAAGGAAAAACGCCACTTTAATCAGGCTTGATAAGATTCTGATATTCTTAGAAGGCAAATTAGAATTTTGTTTCGCCAAAAAACCGTTAGAAAGTCACTAAAATATATTTTTGTCAATTGGAGCAATCAACAAGATTTTACTGGAAACTATGAGATTATGTTGTTGGAATTTTTTAATGGAATCATGTTTTATTGACAAATTGGAATTAAGAGGTTGTAACTAAATTACTGATATAATATTTATTAAGTCTTTTTTTTTTTGTGTCTTTCAGGTTATATAATTAATATATCATTAAGTTAATGATACGTAATGACATTTATTTTTTTAAAGCTTCAAGTGGTAATGATATTTCCGTCTTTTTGGTGATAGGTAATTAAATTAATGAAATAGTATTTATTAAGTTTTTTGTGTGTCTTATAAGTTATGTAATTGATATGTCATTAAGTTAATGATACATAATGATAATGATATTTAATGACATTTATTTTTTAAGACTTCAAGTGATAATGATACTTCCTATTTAGGGTGTGCTAATGTTATAGATTGGTAATACAAACAATATTATATTAAGTTAATGATATTCATTTTTTATTGCTTCTTGTATTTTTTTTTATAATTCTTTTGTAAGTAATTTAATAACATGGATGATTGTTTTTTTTTATTGTTAAGTATATCTGTATTTCTCTAATATCATTTTTTTCCCAACGATTTCAACTATGAGAAAAATAAAAAGATTTGTTAAAAAATAAAAATAAATACATGATAAAGTCTACTTAGAGGGTATTTTTGGATTCTCAATATATGTAATTTAAATAGGGACATATAGGTGACATTTATAGAACGAAGACAAATTTCAATTTACTTCTTAAAAAAGGGTCACATTGTGTAATTTTTACTTAAAATAATACAAACGGCCCAATTATGTTCATTGAATTAAAATATGACTACAGCTTGCAAATATTCTATATATGTCCTAAAAAGATATCATTAAAATAATTATTATGTAATTAAGGATATTTTTAAGATATTTTAAATATTGTGTTGAATTTTAATTTTGTAACAATAACTTGGTCTTGTAATTTTTACTAAGGAAAAATGCCACTTTAATTAGGCTTGATAGGAATTCTGACATTCTCAGAAGGCGAATTAGAATTTTGTTTCGCCAAAAAACCGTTAGAAAGTCACCAAATGTATTTTTGTCAATTGAAGCAACCTACTGGATTTTTTGTAAAGCACCTTACGGGCGCTATAGGAGACGTTGCTTTTACTATTAAACTTAATAATTACCGATAAGAAGTTCGAAATAATCAACAACACTCAAAGAAAGATCCCAGGAAACACATGCATATATTTGTTTCGATAAAGTAAAACTAAGAAACCAAAATCTAGAAACACAACAATAATATTTACTCTATGACCGTAAAAAATATTAATTTATACATTATTCTTTTAGGCATTTTATATTATCTAGCTTCTTAACACCATAATAAAAAATGTTACACATCTAATTATTATGACATCATTAGTATTGTAAAAATAAGAAAATATGCAATAAAATTCATGTCATCATCAAGAATATAACTTTAGGGCATACATAACTCTACAGCATTATAAAGATTATAAATGTAGGGCAAGTTGAAAACTCTTTTAGAAAAAAAAAAAAAAAAACTTTAAACTTATCATCATTTTTGACATGAACATCCCGAGCACATCGATCCCACATGGCCGTCACCTGCGACATCACTAAATAAAAAGTTAATTTACTTACTTAACATAAATAATAATAACACTAAAATATCACATTCTAACGTTAAATTAACATAAATATCCATAGAAGAAAACGGCGGGTGTTACAACCCCCTACCTTAAAAGAGTTTCATCCTCGAAACTCAAAACAATTGCGGATACTTAGCCGTCATACCATCCTCACATTCCCACGTACATGAATCTTTCTTCACCTTCTGGATGAAAAATCACTTTTTGTCTTCGGCACTCGATAGAAGCATTAGACTTACTCAAGAAATCCATCTCGAGAATCTTATCATAGTCACACATATCGATTATAATAAGATTGACAAAAAGTTCTCTTCCATATTTTTATAAAGGAACTATACGTAAATAATGTGTAGACATCATCACTTTCCCAGAGGGTAGTATCGTAATAAACCCTTGTCTCATGGGCTCCTAATGTTCTTCTAACTTCTTAGCAAAAGAAGGGGATACAAATGAATGCGTAGCACCTTTATCAAAAAGAATGAAAATCTTGCTTTAATTGACTGGTGAATTAAGAGCTAGAGTCGGCCCAGAAATGACTTGAGGTTCATTGAAATGAAAAGAATGAATATCCTCTGTGATAATAAAACAATCGAAAGTACAAAAAAACAAATAACAACAAAATTAAACATAGTCAAAGTAACGATTCAACTAAAAATTAGATAGCTAATGTTAGACTCGAAAAGCAATAATTTATAAGTAAATAAAAATAAAAAAGGGTATAACTGGAAACTTGTAGATAAACTATGATGAAGCAAGAAGCAATGCTTGAGAAGTCAAAAAAATATACCTATTCACTATTCAGTTCCATAAGCCTAATACGCCCACTAGTACAGAAACGTCTACGGTATTCTAAACGCTAGATTATAGAAATTTTGTTCCAAAAAATGGCTTTTAATCAAACCTATATTGTTTATATAGAAGAACCATGTGAAAAAACATATTTTGAAGATGGGATTCAAATTCTTGATTCGATTTACAAATCCTGTTATCTGTCCATTTAGCATCTGAATGTTGAGCATTAGCCGAAACTATCGTGCTTTAGCTGAAACAAAAAAAATGCTAGCTTATTTTCTAAGTACGTTTTGAAAATCTATAAAAATTATTGAACATCTAGCATTGATTTGACAGCTAATATATATATACACATATACATACACATATATATAATTCTGGATTCTACGTCCGTCTGTCTAGATGGAAGTTTTATCTAAAGGTAATTACAGGTTTAGGAAGACTAATGTAGTTTTATTATAATTAATTAGTCTAGGTGGCGTTGCAAGGGGTGTAGGTTATGATAAATATAATCCCCTTGCAACCTTCTAGGACCGGTTTCCTTGTTGGTTGACCTGGTAAAGTTGCAATTTTATATGCACATTGGGGGGCATTAATGGCAAACAAAATGTACGGATGAATGGATGAAATGATCATGTAACCTCAGGGTAAAAAAAAGTAACTTTCACTGATATGATACGTAACTTACCATACAAAATGGTTGAAAAATTAATTTTTTATTCGATTTTGTCTGATTATTATCGTAAATCAATATTTTGGGACAGATGGTTGATAATGAAGATGTAACCCAGCGATAGTAAAACGTAACTTGCATTGACATTATGTGTAACTTTTATTCTCCCCGTACATCAATAGTAAAAAAAAAAAGTGTGGCTTGTGTGGAGAGGGATTTTTTTTTTCTAATATTAGAGATTAATAATGATAATAATTTTGCATGTTACACACAAATTGAAAAGGTTAAGCAACATTTTTTTTCCTTGTTACAAAAGTTGAAGGCTTTTCTTTCTTTAAGCTAAGCTGCTACTTGTTTTTAGTGGGTGACAGTCGACAAGTTGAGTTAGCTAATAATATGGATGGTAAGTTTGTTCAAGATCATGCTCACTGAGTTGAAAGTCAGAGGACTAGTCATAGTGTCGATAGTTGTCGAAGTGATTGTCTGTTATGGAGTGAATAAAAGGCCTTGTTGTATCCTCAAAATGTTTCTTTAAACGTGAACGATTGTAGTATAAAAAATGTCATATCCTCGGGGAGGTAGGCTTTTGTAAGATTGAAAATTTTTGGTTCAAAGTGTCAAAGGATTTTTCAATACAAAACTTAAAAGAAAACAAATATTTTTGACAAATTTTAAAATAATATTTTTAAAACATAAAATTAAAATAATAAAGTTTTGAAAATCCCTTGTATGTTTTGTAACTGATATGGAATCTTAGCTTTAAATAATTATTTAAAGCATTTGATTTATCACATCATTTTTTATTAACCACAAGCACTTTTACTAATTTTACAAGTCAACATAAAGCGACAATACAATAAGCTTTAAAACAATAAGGGTTTTCCTATAAAAAGAAGCAAAATAATCATCTCTCACTAATGATTTGGTGCATTAATTATAAAAACTATAACTATTGTCACTACAATTATAATTAACATAGTTTTAAGATAGACAAATAATAACAAATTAAAATTATTATATTTAAAAGAAATAAATTTTTACGTTAGTTTCAACAGAATCTCATCTTATGAAATATCTAAAATCAACAACATTTCAAGTCATATTGTAGTAAAAGCTACTCCATAAAATAAAGTATTATTTCATTATTATTAATATTAATTATGCAACACAATTAAATTACATAAATAAAGCATGATTGAATTAATCCCTTACTAATGATGGCACCATGGGTGAGGTTGAGTGGAGTGTAAGTTTTGTTCAATTTATTACTAAGTACAATCATCATTAGATGTGGCTTAAATCAAGGTTATCTTAGACTTTTCTTGCAAGTTTACATTAAGCAGATAAATTTTATATTTTTAGTAATAACTAATCTGGCAAATAGTAAATTTTATTATTTGACTGATCCTCTCCTCTTTTTTTCAACTATTGTGACACGCCAATCACAGTATGAACCGATATCGATATAAGTTTAATCACGTATTGATTTTGACTCAATTGAGCCTAGAAATTTATTTTAGGCTTAATAAAAATCTAGACTTGACTTTTTAATGTCTAGACTCAATAATAACATAAGTTTTAGCAGTGTCACTATCCCAGTTCGAGTAGCATTTTCTGTTGATATAGTTACTTGTGTAGCTCCTATTTTAAACTAATTGGCAATTAAGGATCTGTTACGTGTTAGAGTGTTTCCTGGCACACTGCTAACTTTATGTTACACTCAAAAATTCTCATAATTAATTTCTTGAGTTATTTATAGATTGAAATTTTCTTCCACTTTAGTTGCGGTAGAATTTATCTTTCAATCTAATAAATAAATTTAAACATAAAATTTTCTATAAAATTTTTGGAATAGTCTTATATTTATTCCATAAACTCTTAAATCAAAAAATTCATACATAATATTTCGAGGAAAATCCTTGATTTAAATATGTAAACTATATTATTAAAGTCTAGGATTTTCTCACCCTTTACTATAATGGACTAGGTTCTTAGTGCTTGTAACATTAATTTCTCAATTTCACTAATAATAAATTCTTGAAATTAAATAAGAGCTTACTAATTTTGTTTAACTACATTAACATGTCTATATGTACTCCTTTCACACAGTACTTATACTTGAGATTCTAATTTATTAAATCTAAGGTTTCTCAATAATAAGCCCTATTCATCTTTAACTTTTAGATGTAAGGTCTCCTAATCTTAAACAATTTCCTAGAAATTATCCTTGCAATGCTTAACGGTATTGTATACTACCAAATTCACTCTAATTATAAAAGTGAGGAATTTTAAGTTGAATCTCCATGTTAAGTGTTCGAGTTTTTCAAGAAAACCCTTACTTAAATTCTTGAGTTCTATATATCATAATTAATCTAGTGCTTAATTATCGAATTGAAGTCTTGCATAAACAACTAAAAAAATGTATTGGCATGTCTATAATCAATCATTTTCTTAGATCTTTATGCTCTCTCATGAATATTTCTCATAATTCTTACTAAAACCTAAAACTTATAAATTCTAAACTTATATTTTCCTATGAACTCAATGAGGTAGTTATAGAAAAATCTTTAATTAATTATATTATTCATTTCCATATTTTTCCGGTCATTACATAAACACACACAAAACGCAAGGTCTTTTTTCTTTTGTTTTTCGAGTTCTAGCTAGTAGTGTCATAGACAAGTTTTGGTGATAGAGGAAGACATGATTTTAAGTTTGCCAGAGGCGGTGTTCGATTGTGTTAAGTCCATTGCTGTTTGTCGTTGTATTCTGGGAGTCAGATCTCTATTGAATCCTTGTGCACAAGCGAAAGGGGCAAATATGTTTTTAAGATTGTTAGCAAAAATGCATATAATATGGATAAAATAAGTTACGATTGAAAATATTATAAATCAAAGTAACAAGTACAACAAAACCTTCAACTAAATCAAAGTGAAAGCGTGATCTTCACATCCCTTGACCTCCTTTTTTGTCCAATTTCCACTCTGTTTCAAAAAAAATGGACCAACCATAATTCTTGACCTTTCCAATAATATGCTATCTGGTAGCCTTCCTAATTGTTGGTGGAATTTGAAGGATTAGGGAGTCCTCATATTGGAAAACAATGAGCTGTCCGGAAAGATCCCAAGCTTAATTAGTTTTTTACACCATCTTATGTATTTGAATTTGAGGCATAATAATTTCTCCGGAAGTTTTCCATCATTGAAGAATTGCACTAATATGCAAGTTCTAGATGCTGGAGAGAATAATTTGAAAAGGGAAATACCCACTTGGATTGGGAAAAGCTTAATAAATTTGGTTTTCCTGGGTTTAAAATCAAATAGATTTTATGGAAGCATAGCATCGAATATATGCAAACTCCAATTACTTCAAATCATGGATCTTTCTGTTAATAATATCTCAGGAGCCATTCCTTCATGCATTAACAATTTTACGACAATGGCCAAAGTTATGAGATTCCTTCAACTAAACTTGTCTTCAGTCTTTCACCATTAGTTTATATTGAAGTGTTGCATTCATTATGAGGAAAGGAGTAGAGTACAGATACGAGGAGATTCTTGGATTATTAAGAATCATTGAGCTTTCAAGCAAAAGATTGACAGGTGAGATTCCTAAAGAATTGGAAAATCTTGCGAAATTAGTTCAACTGAACCTGTCAAGAAATAATCTGAGTGGAGCCATCCCTACAAATATTGGGAAGTTGAGTAAGCTCGAATCATTAGATTTGTGCCACAATGATCTCTCTGGTAAAATTCCAATAAGTTTGGCCCAGGTATTTGCTCTTGATTACTTGGATTTGTCGAATAACCAGTTGTCAGGAAGAATCCCAACAAGCACTCAATTGCAAAGCTTTAATGCTTCTGTATATAATGGGAACCTTCAACTCTATGGGCAGCCTCTGACCCTTACATGCCTGGAGGTGAAACTCAAGTTCCTCCTGATTCTGATGAAAGCTATGTATGTGTGTGTGTGTTTTTTGACCTTTTGTTGGTGAATTTTTTTATTCAAGGTAAAGGCACAAGATGGACACTGCAATGCTGCTAGTCATGCCATTTGGTTTCAATATTAAAGAAAAATAAAAATCCAAGAAAAAGTGACATGTTCTTTGCAGCATGAAAAAAAAAAAAAATTCTTATTGATTTATTAACTCGTCATTTCAATTGAGAAACGATGTGATAGTTTTGAACTTAAAGCGTTGGAGAGTAGATTATTATTGGTGTCGTTTTCATTTCATCTGCCAAGGTATGCTCTTCTCTGTTATTTATTATGTTTTATTATCCCTTTTACTCTGTTATGCTCCAAAAATCTCCATCTCTACTTCATTTTTGAATTTAAATTTCAAGCCCCAAATGAATTTAGAAGATATTATGAAATTAATTGAATATTTTTCTTACAATGTTCAAATGTTCTTCTATAAGTACGATTTCACATTTGCCTCTATTCATCTCGACATAGAATTTCAAGCAAGTTTTCATCTATGATATATGGTATAATTATGGTTGATGTTTTTGTAGGCAATTATTTTTCGTTTAATGAATGGAGATTTCCTAATCTATCACACGATTATCTGCAATAATTAAAAAGAGACATGAAAGTGAATATACATTTAATTTATGTAACAGAAATGAATTCATTTGGTTCGGACCACTTCTAGGGTGAATATACGTTACTTTGAAACTATCACGTAAGAGACATGATAATGTGCTTTTTTTTTTTTTTTTTTTGTTGGAGTTTTTCTTATCTTCATAGTGGTTTAGAACTAGCTTTTTTTGTTCATCTTTATCTTTATTTATTTATTAATTAATCAATTATTTATATTATTGTTATTATTCTTCTTTGTCACAAAACGATTTAATTGCAAGACATTGTGAGATGTGAATTCTGAATGTAGTTTTGAGCACGATCACCGCACTAAACTCCATGTCTTGAATTTTTTATAGATCCAAAGATTAAAAATATGATAGATGTTGAGGTTAGATTTGATATATACATTATATCTCATAATACAATGGCAACTCAACTCATCACAAGATCAGAAGGTAGCAAGAGGAAGAAGAAGAGGAGGAAAAAGAAGAAGAGAAAGTGAGGAAGGGACAATTAATCCCTTACAAGAATCGGAAAAGCTTGGCCAGTAAGAGTACCCAAACAAAGGCATTTACCCCGAATTTAGGCATCTCGGATCATCTCATATCGAGCTTATTTACTCCATTACTCCATGCAACCCCTTTCTCCTCTCTCTCCTATTCTCACTTCTTGAAACTTGTACTATTTCATTATAGAGTCAAATCCCAAGACTTCACAGTGGAGTGGATGTAATCTTTGTTAAGATGAATGACTATAAATTTACGTTTATATTATTTATTATTTATTGCACTTTATTTCCTTATTCACACTTTTTGTGTCAACCCAAGAAAAACTCACTACTCAATGACAATCCGTGATTTCACTCCTATAATATATAGAAAATTAAAATATAAAAGAGAAAAATAAGGACATTTAACAAGGTTCAACAATATGCCGACATCCATAGATTAGAAATGAAGAGATGGAATTCATAGCAAGGAGTATTCTAAGTTGAGCTATATGTACATCATATGTACGTCATATGTACGTGTATCCCTATATATATTTATTTAATTTAAATAAATCATATATATTTAAATTTAAAAATAAATTATGTTTATTTAAAAAATCAATTTTAAATTATTTAATTTTGTGTCCATGTTAGAATAGACAAAATGTGGTCCCGCCACATATGTGTCACACACAAAATTAAAATTATATTCAAATATTATCAATTAATATTTAATTAATCTTATTAATTAAATATAATCAATTAATTAATTAACTAATGCTCATCTAAATATGGCAACATTTATCCAATTATATCATGTGTCACAGAGAATTGTTTTTTTTGTCACATTAATATCTCTAATGTGAAACTAATTTGGAATTCAATAATTTCAAATTAAATATGTATAATTTATTTTATGCATTAAATCCAATACAGTGTTATAGAGGTGGTAATGGGGACCTATGGACCGATAATTCAAGCTCCAACAAATTTGACAATTAATTAAACTCTTGAATTAATGTGCCAAATTTATAAGTTTCATTTATTCTACTAATAACCTGAAACTGAACTCTTGAAATTATAGTGTAAATTACTTAAAGAAAATTAGCAAATAGTCTATTGATTTAATTATTACATATAAGTCAGTCCTCTATAAATAGTTTATAATAAGAGCTAGGTTTAATTTTCATTCACCTTTTTTATTATATTTTTATTCTTGAGTTTCAATAATTCTCTAATAAATAGCTAATTTATAATCTTATTATGAATAAGCACTCACTGTTTAAATCTCGAATCATCACTCAAGAGAACTATTTTTCTAACTTCCATAAGGAAGGAATAGATTCATTATCTGTGTATTATTATTCCCAGTCATTTAATCCATCATGTTTTCAAGATGCTAAGTTATGATTTGTCTTTCGACAAATCTTACCATGGAAGACAAAAAATATAATGTCATAAACAAAAGTTTGATAAATACTCAGGATTAAAAGTGTCATATATGATCATCATAATGATAAATTTGAATGCTCTATTTGTAACAGATGATTATTAGAGATTCATAATTTATCTGGCCCAGTCCTATATAATCTCATTATATAAAGTACTACTAATCTAATGTCTACATTAATAGCTTGGATAAAACTATTTCATTTTAAATGAGATTAGACCACACTTGTAATATTTAATTATAGATCCCAAGCTTTAATTAATTATTACAGACTATTTAGATTATTATCTATAAATTTTATCTCTAAGCATATAAAATTTATATGCTAAATTTTTAGTCACATTAATAATTATGGAATTTTCTTGATGTTTATTAAAGTATTCACAATACACATAAGCAACCAAAATAATTTATGAATGTCACTTTATTTATTTATTAATAATATGTACAATGTTATTGCTTATAGGGCATCAACCCTAACAATCTCTCACTTGCCCTAAAGCAAACAAGACATGTCTCTTGGACCTAAGCCCTCCAAAGGTCCCTCGAAACTCTTTGCAGGTAACGTTTTGGTGAAAGGATTTGGAAGGTTATTTTCTGACACAATCTTCACTTTTACATCGCCTCGATGCACTATTTTTGTAATCAAATGATATTTTTAACTCTATATGCTTTCCTTTTTTGTTGCTTATGGGTTCTTTTGAATTTGCCACTATACCACTGTTATCACAATATAGTGTCATGTTGGAAAACGATACGTAGTGAAATTGTAAAAAAATTTTAGTCAAAGTCTTTTTCAAATAATAAGTTTGACATGCTAAGTACATAAATTAATAGAAAGATCTTACGTACCTATTTTGTATACCTAAGACTAAAGAAACACCGACTTGAGAAGAACGTTCTGGAAGAGCTTCAATCAACTGGTCTTCCTTGCTATTCTCTTTCCACAACTGGAATGTGGGTGGTCACACGTCTTTCTATTTTCCTCCAGTGAATCTCCTTCCAAGCACTTGAGAAAACCTAGAGCTAAAGTTCTAGATGTTGAACAATAGCTCTTTGGGAGTTTCAGAGTTTCTCTCACTAGAATACTCACTCTCTACTTCTCAAATGATCTAAGGAACAATGAAAACCTTTATATAGTGGTCGAATTCAGGGTTAGTCCTTATCATATTCGGATTCAAAATTTGAATTTGGATTAGTTTTTGAGTAGAAATGCATTTTGTAATTATCTGGCATGGTTGATAGCACCTTTGTAACACGGTCAACCGTGGTATCGCGGGCCCAATAGGCAGACTCGAATTCAAACTTCTCGAACTTATATGATTCACCTGATTCGAACCGATTAGATAAATATTATCTTATTTGACTTAGGTATCCTTTATAGAGCTTCAATTTTAATTCAAATAACCCAATAGAGAAGTTATCTGATTAAAATAATCATACACAGATAAACCCATATAAATAAAATATATCCAAATAATTCAACATGTTTATCTTGAATTAATTCAACCAATAAACCAGCTTCAATTATTAAATCCAATGTGTATTTTTTTCCTCAAAACCTATAAAGGAGCATAAAACACTATTAAATTCCTATAAATTATTCAAAAGTAACAAAATATTAAGTTAGAATTATCTAATTAACTAACTTAAAATTAACTTGCCATTAGACATTGGATTTTGTTGGCCTATGTCTATCGGAACCTGTTTTCTTACATGGACAACTATATGTTTTGTCTAGAGCAAGAGCTGCTCATTGTATTAAAATACTCATAAAGACCGATTTTGATTATTGTTCTGGACATTCATGTGCAAAGAACGTTGTCCACATAATGGATGCCCTGGAACTTGGGATTGATGGATTAGGTACCCCAAAGTGCTGTTAAGATTCTTTCACAATACAGTATACCGTGTTAATACTATTTTTTTTTTTTTTAAGAATCTTCTTTCCGAATAACTTTCAAGCAAAAATGCACATTTTTTTTTTTTAATTTTCAAAATAGTTGTACACTTTAATTGCCATAGACATGATTACAAATATATCCTCTTTCAAAGCTACATCCTTTATTATGTGACAGGTTGATGCCTGCGAAGTCTCTATTGCGAAACCTATACAATCAAAATATGATCTCCTCGATCAGTCACGTGTGGCCTACATAGACCATGGCTTTCTCAGCTTTTCCTGCTTATACAACTTTCTTAAATGATACAAGTTTGTTCTTTTGTGTTAGCAAAAAAAATTTTCCATAAAAACCACTTTCTAACCGTCTTACAAACGTTTCTTTTTTTGAAAAAATTATCTACTTTATGCAATTATGCAACAATTCAAATTAAAAAATTGTCGCATTTCTTTTTTTGAGGACCTACAAGTTTTGCCTTAGATCTAATGAATTTGGCTTAATGTATATCAACATTAGAATAACATTTCTTAATCTTTTAAATGCAAAATTTTATGTATTGATTTACTTATTTATTCCATTTTTCTAGGTCTCTACGGACATTTTCCGCCACGCTTATGCACTACTCATACTAGATATTGAGAATTTTGCTGGTGTCATCATTTTATTAGGTAATGAGGATATGGCGTGATCTTGTAAAGCTAAAAATTATTCCACGTTAGATAAAACTTGCTATTTTTGAGATAAACAAATCGCTCCTCTCTTCTCAAAATCTCTCATGACAAATAAAATATAATAATTAAAAATATTTTAAAGTTTTTTTTAATAATTACCTATATTTTTTTAAAGTTACAGCTTATGCAACTTGAACTTTAGAGTACCAAAAAAAAAAAAAAAAAAAAAAAAACTTGCACCCATAAAAGCGAATGCACATGGTCTACAGTGTTACTTTAAATATTTGAATTTTTTTCCTCAACAACTTCCAAAAAATGGCTACGCTCGTGCCATCCACTAGTGCGTGTGTATATATATATAAGGTCTTATATGCTGCCTAAAAATTTGCCGGATGTGAAATAACGCCTCATCGATAGTCGTTGGATCAAAGATAGAAGGTCAAGATTTCCTGGAAGGCAAGCTAGTTTTTGTCATTGGTAGATTTCCTGGAAGGTAAGCTGGTTTTTGCCATTGGTAAGCTAGTCTACCATTAAAATCATTAAAAAAGCACGGCTAAATAGAGAAACATATGACATTTTGTTTTGGATGCTTGGCTTGGCACTATTGAGTTCATTAAGTTAGAAATTTAATTTGGTTTTTATCTTCTGTGAAGGCGGGATAATCTCTACAACGAAAAAGGATTCCCATCTTTTCATAATTCCAATTGGCGAAAATCAGTTCAAAAACAAAAACATATCTATTGATAACCTTCACAAACGTTTAAGTAACTAAAAATTTTGTGGATAAAAGTTTTAGTCACTACAAAAATTAAATTAAAATTATGACAAAATACACATTAATGATAACATTTTATTGTGATTAAAAGTTTTATTAAAAATTGTTGCGATTAAAAGTTTAGTTTTTTTAAAACGAATGTACCTTCAATCTCTCGTGTAGCACATGGAATATTATATACACATGTACATATATTTGACGACAAAACTCACAGGATTTTCCAGCATTTTTGTCCAAGCCTATTGTTGGGGAATTAGTTGACTCCTAATTCCAAGGATCGCAAGAACGAACAATTGCAGAAAATAAATAGGAGAAAAGAAGAAAAAGAGACACCAAATTTTTATACAGGTTCGTCCAAAATTGAGACTACGTCCTGTTTCTGCCGCTTGCAGATTCCACTATGATGAAGGAGATTACAGATTACAAGAGCAGTTTCTCACACACTCACAAACTGTGCTTACCAAAACTCTCTTCTATCTAACACCCAATGGGAATTTTTTCTCTCTCAAGGATGGAGCTCTCAAGAATTTTGCCTCTCACAAAATTATGCCACTCACAATTTTCACACACACCCAACCCTAGCCACCTTATGTCTATTTATAACCAAAGGAGGAGAAAAATAGCAACTAATGAGAAACCCTAGTAGTTTTCCCTTTTTGGGGCGTTTGAGTTCGACTCTAATTCAAAGTTTCGCAACAAACCAGACTCCGGGCGCCGCGGCGCTGTGTCTCTGCCCCCCCACGCAGCACCTTTTTTTTTTTTTCTTTCTCCTTTGCTAGGTTGATTTGGCTCCATTTGCAACAATCTCCCACTTGGAGACTAATCAATCACCATGTCTCCCACTGCAGCGGCAACGACTTCTCACGCCTCTTGTAGAAGTCCAACTGAAGTTGCGCACAACTTCAGTTTCTCAATCGGATCCATCTTGGTGAGCATAACTCTGGATCCTTTTACCACCCACCTTGTCTTATACCGCTTGCTGTCAGCACTTTTATCTTTTGCCCGGTATACCCTCTTGTTGTGCAAGGACTTTTTACCCTGTGGTAACTTTGCCAGTTGCCATGTCTGATCCAACTCGTCCCTCATGGCTAACTCCCACTTGACCGAATCTCCAGCCTCCACGGCTTCATCAAAGCTCTCTGGCTTACCTTTGTCGGTCAACAAGATGTAATGCAGAGTAGGGGAGTATCTCTGCGGCGGTCTAATGGTCCTGCTAGACCTCCTGACTGGTGTGGCAGGAGTCCTCTGGTTTCCTTCTGGAGCTATGTTTTCCTGGTCTTCAACCTCTGGATTTTGCACCTCCACTTCAGGAAGATCCTTCAATGGAATCACCTCAGGTTTCTTGTCTTCAGAACCTGAACCCCTGGAGTCCGTGCTGTCTCTGTCCTTGTACAGAACACCTTCGTTGAAGATCACATCCTTGCTCCTGATAATCTTCCGGCTTTGGTCATCCCAGAGACGATAACCAAACTCAAGTCCGCCATAGCCAACCAGAAAACACTTCTTTGACTTGGCATCCAGTTTACTTCTAGCAGTAGAATCAATGTGTGCATAGGAAACACAACCAAACACTCTCAAGTAAGAGAGATCCACCTGTTTATGGCTCCAGACTTCTTCCGGTAGCTTGAACTTCAGCGGTGTGGATGGACTTCTGTTAATCAGATGAGCGGCTGTATTAATTGCCTCAGCCCAAAACATCTTTGGTAGCCCTGCATGCAACCTCATGCTCCTAGCACGCTCGTTTAAAGTCCTGTTCATCCTCTCAGCTACCCCATTCTGTTGTGGTTTTCCTGGAATGGTCTTCCTCATCTTTATCCCATTCTCAGCACAGTACCGCATGAAATCTTCACCTAGGTACTCTCCCCCATTGTCAGACTGCAAGCACTTCACCTTCAAATCTGTCTCGTTCTCCACCATGGCTTTCCATCTCTTGAAAGCATCGAACACATCAGATTTGTTTTTCAGAAAGTAAACCCATACCTTCCTGCTTGAGTCATCAATGAACGTCACATAGTAGTTTGCGCCACCAAGGGAAGTCACCGGCGCAGGCCCCCACACATCTGTGTGAACTAGCTCCAATCTCCTAGACTTAGGCTCTCTACCCATCTTTGAGAAACTGACTCTCTTCTGTTTACCAAAGATGCAGGCTTTACACAAACTGTGATCAACAGTTTTCAAACCTGGCAGTTTTCCTTTGCAGTGAAGCACCTTCATACCCTTTTCACTCATGTGACCAAGCCTATAATGCCATAGCTCGGTATTGGCAGCAGAATCAGCAACTGCTAGGGTATCTCTGCAACTAGAGTTCATGTAGAGAGTTCCAGCCTTGCGTCCCCGAGCAATAACCATCGCTCCTTTCGTGACTTTCCAACCTCCACAATTGAAGGTTACTTTATGTCCATCATCATCCAGTTGCCCCACCGAAATCAAGTTGCGCATTAATTTAGGAACATGTCTCACCTTTTGAATCTTCCATACCGACCCATTAGGCATTTTTAAACTGACATCTCCAATGCCAACTATATCCAAAGGTTCTCCATCAGCGAGATAAACCTTACCATGATTTCCAGCAACGTAGTTCTCCAGGACATGATGGTGTGCTGTGGTGTGGAATGATGCTCCTGAGTCTATCACCCACGAATCAAAAGAACTGTCGACAAACAAGATTAAGGCATCCTGTTGCTCTTCAGTGGCGGCGTTAGCTTCATCATTAGTCTTGTCTTCATTCTTCCTTGGAGCCCTGCAGTTCTTTTTCAAGTGGCCCGTCTTCCCACAGTTCCAACACTCCATGGTCCTACCGTTCCTTGACTTGCTTCTCCCATTCCTCGACTTGCCTCTCCTGCCATTATCCCTGTTGGATTGCCAGTCAAGTTTCCTGCCCCTATTATCAACATTAAGGGCCGAGTTCGACAAAGAGGCTTCACCTGAGTCTTTCCTGCGAACTTCTTCCGCCAGAATAGAGTTTCTAACATCGACAAACTTCAATTTTGCACTTCCTAGAGAATTTGTAATGGCCACCCTCATGGGTTCCCAGCTATTCGGTAACGAGGCCAAGAGGATTAGAGCATTGATCTCATCATCGAATTTAATCTCTACCGAGACCAATTGGTTTAGGACGGTGTTGAAACTGTTCAGGTGCTCTACCACCGAGGCACCTTCAGGCATCTTTAAATTAAAAAGCTTCTTCATGAGATGTACCTTGTTGTTGGCTGAGGGCTTCTCATACATCTCTGACAGAGCCTTCATCATCCCTGTTGTAGTAGTCTCCTTTGCAACGTTGTGGGCAACGTTCTTTGACAAAGTCAAACGGATCACACCGAGTACCTGTCTATCAAGGAGACTCCACTCCTCATCCTTCATGCCTTCGGGCTTACTACCCAAGGGCAAGTGCAGTTTCCTACTGTAGAGGTAGTCTTCTACTTGCATCCTCCAATAGGAAAAATCTGAACCATCAAATTTGGTGATGCCGGCTGCCATACCTTCTTCTCCAGTCATCGTTCTTGATCAAAACCTCCGCTCTGATACCAGTTGTTGGGAATTAGGCGACTCCTAATTCCAAGGATCGCAAGAACGAACAATTGCAGAAAATAAATAGGAGAAAAGAAGAAAAAGAGACACCAAATTTTTATACAGGTTCGTCCAAAATTGAGACTACGTCCTGTTTCTGCCGCTTGCAGATTCCACTATGATGAAGGAGATTACAGATTACAAGAGCAGTTTCTCACACACTCACAAACTGTGCTTACCAAAACTCTCTTCTATCTAACACCCAATGGGAATTTTTTCTCTCTCAAGGATGGAGCTCTCAAGAATTTTGCCTCTCACAAAATTATGCCACTCACAATTTTCACACACACCCAACCCTAGCCACCTTATGTCTATTTATAACCAAAGGAGGAGAAAAATAGCAACTAATGGGAAACCCTAGTGGTTTCCCCTTTTTGGGGCGTTCGAGTTCGACTCTAACTCAAAATTTCGCAACAAACCAGACTCCGGGCGCCGCGACGCTCGTTTTCGGGCGCCGCGGCGCTGTATCTCTGCCCCCCCACGCAGCACCTTTTTTTTTTTTTTTTTCTCCTTTGCTAGGTTGATTTGGCTCCATTTGCAACACCTATTAGCGATCTTCTTCACTTTATGTTTTGTTTGTGAAAAATTCTTTTCATCGTCGTGGGGTTAAAACTCTTCTACTCACAAAACTATAGGTTTTAACCTAGTACGTAGTGTACTTTTTAGAATAGGTCACACTGTTTTATTGTAGCGTGATTATAACTTTATCGGGTTAAATAGGATTACTTCTTGTTTTTACCTATTTGATCACACATTTCTTGAAGAAAATTCCCGATCAATATATGTAAGCATTGAATCCAATGATAATTATCCAGCCCATAATGTTGACGATTGAGGATTGAAAACAAGACCAAACCAATTCTTTTATTCTTCACATTAAAATTAGAAATGGGCTGGATGGGACTGTATAAGTGTACATTTTAAAGGGTTAAATTATTTATTTATGCTTTTATTTCTTGTTAAATTCCTTAATTAATACATTTTTATATTTAACACTGCTTTAGAGTCTTAATGTAAAAATATGTTTAGTTAAAGTTTTTAATAAGTTTTTATGTTTAGTAATATTTTCGGTAATTTTTATAATCATTTTCATACATAAAATATTTATTTAATATGAAACTAATCAAAACCACAAAAATAATTCATGATAATTTTATTTTGAGTTTTAGTTTATTTGATAGTGTATTTTAAGTTTGTAAATATGTTCTATAATATTTTTAGTAATTTTTAAAAATATTTTCAAGTCTTAAAAATTATATATGTGCCAAACCGAAAGAGCTTAGAATTTAAGAAGTTTGTAATTATTTTTGTGTATTTTAATATATAATAAATATTTTTAAAATTATCATAAATTTTATGTTTATAAAATAATTACTTTTTTTTCAATTATTTAATTTTAGATTTGAAATCTAGAGTAAAAATAGAGCAAAATGACACCAAAACAGGCAAAATCAAACAACAAATGCATTAAAAATTCAAAGAAGATTTGAAATTTGCAAGTAGAAGCCACGTCAGCATGGGATTGGTGCATGCATCATACACGCCGAGAAGCTGCCAGACACTTTCAGGAGGAATCTCAGCATGTCAAATCGCATGTGGGCAGCTCCACGTGCAATTGCTTTCTTGACCATTGGATTTATTTACCAAGACTGATCTAATGGTCTCAAGATTCGGTTCCTTTTGGCCCACTTGAGCCCATTTTTCTTGGTGTTTCTCGGCCGTTGGATTGAGCATTAACACCCAAGATTGCGCCATTCCTCTACTGCCTGTCGTTGTGTCGCATGAGAAAACGGCCAAATATTTGCATAGGAAGGAGCATTGAGAATCACAATTGTTCAGTCTGAATAAACAAACAAATAAATAAAATAATATATCAATATTATTATAAAAACCTAAATTGAGAAATTTTATTCACTATAAAAGGGGTGCCCTTCATTTCGATTCGTAGACAACCCCTTTTTTGTTTTCTTTTGCTGAACTTTTAGCTTAGCAGTCTCCCCTTTTGGAGGAGATGCTGCTAGAGCACTCCTCTAACCCTATTAAAAATGATAAAATGTTTAAATTAGTGTAGAGAGTCTGGTAAGGTAGAGAGATGATCTTGTACATATTGTATTTTTGTACAGTTTTAACTTTATATTTGTGCTGTAATGTTTATATTTTTATGAAAAAAATTATATTTTTCTATGTTTTTAGTTTTTTAATGTTGTTAAGCTACCTAATTCTTTCGTAAATTTAGTCATACTTTCTTTATGTAATTTAGTTGTGTTGTATAATTAATATTTATATTAAAATCATGCTTATTTATTAAGCTAAGTTTTTGTTGCATTATAGACATAAACTGATATAGTAAATGATTAATAATGTTTGATTTGTTGTCAACGGAGGATGGCATAGTGCATTCTTAAACCATTTGATAAGACAAGGTTTTGTCAGAATTAATGCAAAAATTTATTCCATTAAAATATATTAATTTGAGTAGTTATTATCATTTCTATCTTAAAATTATATTAATTATAATTGTAGTGACAATGGTTATAATTTTCATAATTAGTGCACTAAATCATTAGTGAGAGATGATTATTGTGCTACTTTTATAGGAAAATTCTTTTTGTATTATAGCTTGCTATACTATCATTTTAGATTGACTTACAAAAATAGTAGTTGTACTTGTAATTAGGTAGAAAAGATAAAATAAATCAAATGCATTAGATAGTTATTAATTAGAGTTAAATTCCATATTAGTTACAAAAGATATAAAAAATTCTTGAAGCTTTGCCATTTTAATTATATAATAATCTTATTTAAAATTTTCAAAAACTTTATTTTCTTTTAAACTTTGTTTGTAAAACCTTGGCCATTTTAAACAAAAAACTTTCAATCTTTCAAATACTCACCTTCCTATGGATACGACAATTTCTACAAACGTACACATTTAAGAAAACAGTTTGGACGATACATCATAGCCCTATTTGGCTTGATAAGGAAAAATGTCACTTCAAATTAAGCTTGATAAGAATTCTAACATTCTAAGAAGAGGAATTAGGATTTTGCTCCTCCAAAAAACCGTTCAAAAGTCACTAAAATATATTTTTGTTAAATTTGTCCGCACTGTATTTTGGAGCAATCTACTAGATTTTTATTGGCAAACTAACTATGTGATTATGCTGTTGGAATCATCATTGACCATCAGCTGGTTGTCCGTAGTGGATCGTAGGCGACCAGATTACCACCAGTGATCTATCATATTAATTTCCAAAAAAAGCACATATCGACAATTATATGACTGTTTCCAAAATGATCTGCATCAGCATGCATCATATCATGAAAAAGCAGTTCAAGTTTTTAATTACAAAGTATTTTTTTCCCTTCATTTTTTTCTCTTGTCAAACAAGGCTATTAATAATGTCATATTGTTGCTTTCTACGTAAGAGACTCTATTTTAATGGGATATTATCATTTTGGTACTCTGTGTTTTAGAGAAACACACATTAGTACCCTGTTGTTTGGAAAATATTAAAACGGTACCATGTAGTTTGCAAAAATATTATTTTAGTACCTTGAGTCCGTATTTTATGACGTGAAATTTCTAAGTTTCCTTTTTATTAATGAATCCTAATTCATTTTGTGAAAACTATAAAAGAAAATAAATACAAATAACGCCAAAAATGAATAAGTCCACATATATGTTTTTTATTCTTTTATGAGTTTTGTATATCTTTTGTTTTGATTTTCTATTATAGTCTTACAAAATTAATTTGCGATCATTAATGAAAGGATAAAATAGAAATTTTATGTCAAAAAACACGAATTCAAAGTACCAAAATGATATTTTTAAAACTACATGGCACCATTTTGATATTTTTCAAGAAGCAAGGTTTCAATGTAATGTTGTTTTAAAACACGTGGTACCAAAATAATAATATCCCTATTTTAATTATGTGATATCTATTGTCAGCTCTATAAACCTAAAACAATGGGAGTATATAATGGCTTATTTAGGATCAGATTGTTACTTGTTTGATTAATTGATTTGGATTTTCAATGCAATAGGATGTTCGAGATAGACAACATTGGGCTTCAATGACAGAGACGGGGGGGCGGGTCTTTTTGGTTTTTTTTTTTTTAAATGTACAATGGTTTTAATTTTAATATAGTCAATAAAATGTTCGAGATAGACAACATTGGGTCTTTTTGGTTTTTTTTTTTTTTTTTAAATGTACAATGGTTTTGATTTTAATATAGTCGGTATGTGTATAAATTAGACTTGATTTCTCTTACATAATAGTACTCTACATATTAGTATAATCTTGAGGAAAAAAATTTGACCTACCAATAAGTCTTGGCTCGGTCACCGTTGGGCTTCGTGTAAACATTGAATAATGGTGGAGCATTAAGCAATGGCTAAATCTATAATGAAAGTTGAACATATAGCTGCTTCAGAAGCAACGAGGAAGGCTATGTGGATCCTTGACTTCATAGGGACTTAGAGATTGTCCTTTTTGGCTTTATAAAATTATTTTTGAGAAAACACATATAAACAGCACGGAATATAATAAGAAAGGTAATGGGTTGAAAAAGAAAATTAATTCTATTTCTAATGTTTACTTATCCATTTATTTTATAGTGTAAGATTGAGAAGCAATGTTAATCATTTTCTAGAGTTTATTTACTTAAAAAATGTAAAAATATCAAGTACAATTATCACAATATCCTTTTTATATAACTAAATAATTATTGAATTATAACAATTGAATTTTGGACATGTAAGTAAATTGATCATTTACTTTTTTTGAGAGAGAATCAATATAAAAAAGATGTTTGGATTAATTTTTTTTTCTCATTTCTTATATTGTGTGGGGTCCAAAATGCTTTCATTTTTTATTTTTTTTTAATTTCGTTTTGCAAGCCGGTGGCAACTATTGATGAATTTTCAGCGTCAGTGATCGGCACTAAAAGATGGGCTCGTTCCAGTACATTCATCTGGGAAAATTTTAGTCGCCTTTTTTTTTTTTTTTTTTCTTTTGAGGGAGGTTTCATTATTCTTTTTGGTTTTTCTCTGGAATGGTGATGTTGCTGCGGACTGCGGAGTAATTAACGGGCCAATGCCGCTCAACTCTTGGTTTTGTGTAACGTCCACGTTCAGCTTTGATTGACTTAACCCAATAAGTGGACGACTTGAACCGACATCAGAAAAAAATTCTATCAAGACTTTTTTGGTCCAATTTTGATTGACTTGCTTTTCATGGGAAGAAAAAAGGATTTGTCATCATTTCACGTCAGCTTTTTTTTTACTCCAACAACCGTCACTTCACTTGTTTTAAAATCGAATGATGGATCGGTTATTTATCCACCAAGGCAGTGGCCTTTTCCAAGTATTGGAGCCTGAATTAACATCGAAAATAAATCCCCGTGGAAGAATAGTTTTAATCACTATATTAATTATAAATAATTATAAATAGTATAAAATTCTTATATATGATAATAAAAAAGATAAATTGCTACCCTGAATTAACATCGAAAATAAATCCCCGTGGAAGAATAGTTTTAAACACTATATTAATTATAAATAATTATAAATAGTATAAAATTTTTATATATGATAATAAAAAAAATAAATTGCTACAATATAAAGCTTTCAAATGTTATAATCAAAACAGTTCTAACCAATAATTTCTACGACAATACAAATTTCATTAGTTTTGTAACTAAGAATAATAATATTTAATTTAAAGAGTCATAATATTCAATATTTTTGTTTTTTATATTATATAATTAAGGTAAGTTGATTTAAACTTCTAAATATATAAAGACTTCACAATATTTACAGCTAGGTTAAGCTTACAAGACGATAAAACATAACGTTTAGACATTTTCTTTTAGCAAAATCTAAACAATGGAGATGTTAGAAATCAGTCAAGCGGGTTAACCATTCAATTTTTCTTTTAGTTTGTTTTGGTATAATTTTCCTCTTCTAATTCATTCATGGTTGTGTTTAAATTTTTAAAAAAAGGTGGATGACCAATTTTGATTCCCCCTTTTAATTATCGGCCTTATTTTTTAAGGTAATTGAGCCTTTTTTATTTTGTTGGGTTTTATAGTGATCAATTAATGATACATGAAATGTTTATTACTGATAAACCAATCAATCATTGATTTACCAATAGTTTATCAGTGATAGACTGGTAAATTATTCATTGAAGTTGATTAATCACTTACTCAAATTTGATCTATTAGTGATTACCATACCTTTGCAATCCCTTTACCTTTGTGCTAGTAAAAAGAGGTTTTTATCATTTTGATACCATTTTGCATTTGTAAAACATTAAATTGGTGCCATATTATTTAAAAAATATTAAAAAGATACCTCGTAGTTTACAAAAATAAAATTTTGATTACCTAAACTCATGTTTTGAGACATAATATCCCACTTATCTTTTGTTAGTAAACCTTAAATTAATTTCATAAATTAATAGAAACAAAATTTAATAATTAAAAATAGAGAAGAAACCCATATAGATTAAATGGATAAAACCACAATGTCCCTTTTTAATATTTTTCAAATAATGCAATACTAATATAATGTTTTATTAAAATATAGGATATCAAAATGTTTAATATGAAAGAAACTTTATTATAAAGTAAAAAAATAATAGTGATCCATTAGAATTTTATTGCTTTTCTCCACCTGTAATGACGAGCTGAGCTACATCCGGTTGAAAGTAGGCAATTGCCCCACCTAATTGTTTTCTTCTAAATTTAAATACCAAATATGTTAGAAAGTGTAATTTACATTTAAGATTTTGAAGTTCTATGTTTGCTCCACCTTATGATGTTAGACAATTTAGTGCAACATGATGAAGATATGAAGGTTAAAAAGTGTTTCTGACTCAAGTAATTTTGCATCGCTAGCACATGATTCTTCTATTAAATTAAGAAAGAAAAAGAAAGTTTAATTAGTAGATCTCAATGAGCTTCGTATTTTAATTTTCAAGTCAATGTTAAGAATATCGCTCCTAATTGAGCAAACTCAAACAATTTAATCAGTCTTCTTAAGTTCACGGATTAATTACAAAAATTCCCCCTAAATTATAACCTTTGTAATACTTTGTCATCCGAACTTCAAAATGTAACATCCGTTCTCCCCTAAAGTATGAATTATTAACAAAAATGGTCATTCTATTAGAATTGTAATAGAAAATTGATAAATAAATATAAAGTTAGGGGCATCTTAGTAATTTTGGTTATAAAATAACTATAAAAATTAAAACTACAATAAAAATAGTTTTTACTGATGATTAAAAACAAAAAAATCAATTAAACCACTATACTGTTGGAATCCTTCTTTTTTAATATACCAAAATTTTCTTCAAAATTTATTTTTGCACACCGAAAAAGTATTTTGAAATTTTAAAGATTATATATATTAGTGGAATGAAAAAAAAATATAACATAAATATATTCAACATAACAAAAAATGAAACACAAAATTTTCAAAGAGAAAAAACTCTGATAGTATTAGTAAATTTTCTTTCATATTTTTAAGTTTTTATTGGTATTGTAGCTTTTAAAATGTTAAAATATTTTGAGTGTGAAAAAAGCTAATAAAATTGTAAATTAAATTTTGGGATATCAAAGTCATATTTTTCTAAAAAATAATAAATTTATTACTTAAAAGATCCAAATTATATATATCATAAATCTCAAGATAATTAGATAAAAAATAAATGTCAACGATCAAAATAATATAAATGTATATCCTCTAAGGTATTTGTGTATTTTTTCTTTTTGAATTTATAAATAAAAATTTGTTTTTATTTATAAATTATAATCTATGCTGTAACTTATTAGGTGTATCGAGCACACACGTATAATATTTCTTTTGATGAAAAACGTACAAAAGAAATCTCGAATTAGGTCTACCATGTTGCACATTGATGGAATTTTTCATATATATCCCCAATAAAAATCCCTGCATGCTTATTAGATAAAATTTAAAAAATTGTTGACTCGTGCAATGTAATTACTTGACAGCTGGGCAAAGTATTTAAACTACTGCTATGACATACAGAAGCTCACTGGAAGAGTCGCCGCCCTGAGTCGATTCATAGCACAGTCTTTGGATAGATGCTTTCCATTTTTTCTACTGCTCAAGAAGAATAAAAAATTTGAGTGGAATGAACAATTTGAAGAAGCATTCTAGGAATTAAAAAGATACTTGTCCACACCACTAATCCTGTTGAAGCCCAAAGACGGGAGCGACTCTATCTCTACTTGGCGATTTTAGAAACTATGATGAGTTTGGCTCTAGTCAGAGAAGAAGATGCAATCTAAAAACCAGCTTTCTTTAGCAGCCACATAATGCTGGATGCTGAGACGAGGTATTCCATTGAGAAGCTAGCTTTAGCTTTCATCATGTCGGCTTGAAAGCTTTGTCCATACTTCCAAGGTCATACAATCGCGGTGTTATCGACGTACCCGACGCGAGCCATTCTCCATAAACCTGACGTCTTTGGAAGGTTGACTAAATGGGTGATCGAGCTGATAGAGTTCGACATTGAGTATAGACCTCGGACAGTATTGAAGGCATAGGTGCTTGTGAATTTCGTTGCTGAATTGACGTACAGACCAGACGATGAGGGATTTAAGAAATGGATTGTGCAGGTCGATGGAGCTATAAACAAAAAAGGATCGAGAGTAGGACTGTTGTTACGGTCACCCATCGGTGAAGAGATCGAGCAAAGTTTTCAGTTGGGATTTAAAGCTACAAACAATGAAGCCAAATACGAAGTTATGGTTGACAAGCTGAGACTTACTGCCACACTTGGGGCTACTGAACTTGCTGTAGAGAGTGATTCCACTTTGATTGTTAACTAAATAAATGGAGATTATGAAGCTCGGGATGAGAAGATACTCTCTTATCTGAAGTTGGTGAACAAGCTCAAGGCCCAGTTCGCTCACTTTGAGGTAAAGTATGTGCCGCGAGAGCATAATTCCAGAGCAGACGCTCTCACTAGTTTGGGGTCCTCTGTCAAAGTCAACAAAAAAAGAGTTATCCCCTTGGAACGCGTTGACCATCCGAGCATCGAGTTGACTGAGGAGATGAACTACGTGGACCCAAGGGATGATTAGAGGACCCCATCGAGATCTACATGCATGATGGATGGCTATTTGAAGACAAGCAGATGGCAAAGAAGATCAAAGTTCAAGCTGCAAGGAACTGTATGACCAACGAGAAACTCTACAGGCGTTCCTTCACAGGTCCTTATCTCCGCTGCCTTAGGGAAGACAAAGTAGAGAAGGTCATCCAGGAAGTACATGAAGGTTCGTGTGGCAACTACTCAGGAGAAAGATCATTGTGTAACAAGGTTAAAAGGCAAGGTTTCTACTGGCCAACCATGTAGAGTGATTTTGAAAACTTCGCTAAGAAATGTGATAGCTGTTGGAGACATGTGCCTACCATTCATCAGCCTGCTGAGGAACTTTCTTCAATGAGTTTGTCATACCCTTTCATGAAGTACTCCATGGATGTGGTTGGACCATTCCCTTTAGCCCCTAGACAGGTCAAGTATCTGCTCGTTCTTATAGATTATTTCTCTAAATGGGTCAAACCCAAAGCTTTTGCGGATGTTAAAGAGCAAGATGTCGAGAGATTTATTTGGAAGAATATCATCTGTCGGTTCGGAGTGCCAAAGGAGATTGTCACTGATAATAGTTCGCAGTTTATTTCTGCCTCTTTTAAGAATTTCTACCATAACTGGGAAATTGTTTTGAGCTTCTCCACGCCAAGGTACCCACAAGGGAATGGGCAGCAACAAACAAGACGATTGTGCAAAACCTCAAGAAGAAACTGGAGGCTAGAAAAGAATGCTACATCGAAGAACTCCCCATGGTGCTGTGGGCCTATCAAACGACTCCGAGAAAGGCAACTAGAGAATCTCCCTTTTTTCTCGTATACAGAATGGATGTTGTCATTCCTGCAGAGGTAGTCGCTTGAAATCTTTGGGTCGATTACTCACTCTTAAAAGAAGCGAAGAATGACAAGATGCTTTGGATTTGATAGACAAAAAGAAGGATAATGCCTTCTATCGCCTTGGACGTTACTAGTAAGTAGCCGCCATATATTACAATTAGAAAGTGAAATTCAGAAAGTTTGACGAGGGTGAACTCGTACTTAGAAAAGTCTTTTAGAATATGAAGGAAGCCTATGCTAGGAAATTGGTGGCCAACTGGGAAGGTCCCTATCAAATTCAGTCCATTATTCAAGATGGGGTCTAGAAGCTGAAGAAACTTGACGACTCGATCATAACCAAAAGTTGGAACGTGCACCACTTGAGGAAGTATCATGTTTGAGACTTTCAAATTTCATCAAGTTATGATTCGATTTTATGTAATTAAACTATATTCGGCTTAATCCCTACACATAGGTATATAGGCAGCTCGTGAACTATAAACGAGTGCAGCCATTTTATTAATTCAAATGTTATTTTCCTAGGATTACCATCAAGAAGTTCTTGGATCAACCCTACTTGACTTTGACTAGCCATCTTTATGGCTTAGTACAACTTTGGACTCAATCAACTCGATCTAAACTTGCTTCTATAATGCCATCATCATGGCTAAACTTCATACTCGATCAACTCGATCTGAACTCACTTCTATAATGCCATCGTCATTGCTAAACTTTAGACTCGATCAACTCGTCCAAACATGCTTCACCGCCATCAATATGGCTCGCTCTTACTCTGAGAGTTAGATCTTACATTGCGATCTTTATGGCGTAGCTCAACACTGGGCTCAATCAACTCGCCACGAATTCGATCTATCGCCATCATCATGGCTCAGTCCTGACCTTGGGCTCGATCAACTTATCTCGAGTTTTATTTTTAATAGCCATCAGGGGATAGCCCAACTCTTGGCTCGATCAACTTTCTTCGAGTTTGACCTTTCACTACCATTGTCATGGCTCGGGCTTATATCACCTATTTCGTGGCATGGTTGACTATATTTTAGGTTTGATCATATACTGCCACTTTTACGGCTTGCCATCTTTATGGCTTTCTATCAGCATGTCAAGTAACTATCATTTTTATAATACGTTGTTAATCGAATATATTTGTTGGTATTCGACCTGGCCTTTATAAACAATGCTTCAAATTTTGTCAAATTCTCTCAAAGTTTGATTTATTTGGTTATCATTCGATGACTAATTTGAAGTTCAAATTTGCGAAAAGTAAAATTCTATTTGATGATTCGAATGAAAAGTTGTTCAATACAAACCACTGTTCAAATATAGATACAAATTGTTGAAATATTACAAAGCAAAGTAAAGCAAAACAAAACAAAACAAAATAAAGTTTCCTCAAGAGTCTCCTTATTCCATCATCCGAACGTTTTCACCCTCGGTGGGCTCGACAAGAGGGGCTCAACAACTTCATCACTTGCCAATGGCGCGCTGATTCCTGATTCGGGCATAGGGGTCTCAACCCTAACATCTTTGCAAACTGGGTCATTCGCATTGACAACTTGAACATTAGAGTCGTTAGGGGATAGCAGCTTGTCAGTACTTTAATCTCTTCGTCAATGGCCTCAACGCTAAGTTTGCCTGACTTGAATTCTATTAAAGCCTCGAGTCATTCTTTGAAGGAGGAAGTGCCATGGACCTCAAGCAATTGTTCCTTTATGTCTTCGCTATCTTTGTCCTTAGCCTCAACTGATTTTGTTAAGTTGGCGACCTTCTCCTCTTCCAAGTTAGCCTGCTGCCTAAATTTATTAGCTTTTTGTTCGACCTGGTTAATGCATCGACTGCATCATCAAGTTCCCTCTTCTTGTTATCCCTCTCAGACTCCACCTTCCTAAGCTTTTCTCCAAGCTCCGTATTTTTTAGGACCTCCTGCTCGTACTTCTCCAAGCTTTTCTCCGCATCATCAACTACTCGTGAATCATTTTGTCGACTTCTCTTTCGTCGCTATTTGACCAAAGATCCTTATCGCTACTTGTGCTCGAATCAATGGCGATCACTTTCTACATTTTTACAGAAACGAGTTTTTGAAAGTGGATCTAGAGCTTTAAAGATCTAAGGGCTTAAGGATCCTAAAATCTAAAGAATGTCAACAGTTCGTAAAGCCCTAAACTTGTGAAAGCAAAACAGGCCAGGGGATCGTAGATTTTCTTAGAAAATGTTATGGAAACGGTATCAAAACTCTTGAAATTGAAGGAGAAATAAGGTTATGGAAAGAAAATTGCAAGAAAAACAGAAGAAAAGAGAGAAATCTTGCCCGAGGATCGTTGGAAAACTCAAGAAAATGGAAGAAAATTGCCTAGGGTTCGAAGAATAAGAAGCAAAATGAAGAGGAGAGAGAAGATGTATGTTATGTATTGTTCGAAAGAGTCTGATCAACGACTGAGATCAGTTCAAGACAATTTGATCCGAGGGCTAGGGTTTCACGTCTTTTTAAATTCCCGCTCAAACTAAGGTGGTATCCTTTCGAATCATGTGCATACGTCAGTGCAACAGAGATATTTTGGAGCCTTCCAATCATGTTGTGACACGTGTTACAGGCAGTTGAGTATCACGATTTCCCGAGGAAGGGTGATGATTCAAGTATGAGTGCAAAATTTCGATCGAGATGACGTGCCAACGAACTAAAGTTTGACATCTGATCACTCCTATAATCGATTACATCGACTTAGGAGTGAAGGGCTAAGTGTTGGGGTATAATTTGGTCAGGCCCAAATTGTTCACAAGGCCCAAGATGACAACCCATTGTTGTTAATAAGTCGAGCAGAGCGAGGCGACACAAGATCAACGTAAACAGTATAAATCGAATTAAGGTTTCGTTTGATTCGATGTGTTCAATCCTATATGTATTTTATGTATCCAAATTACATAGGCTATTAACGGTTATCCAGATTTGTTTCTAGGTGTTCGTTCAACGGGATCGATCAACATGAACTGATGGTTATCGGCACAAATTGACAGTTGTTAGCACGTCCAACCATGAACTTAAATGTTGGGAAGCACGATCCTTGCAGCCTATCACGGACCGACATGTGTCCTATTATTACAGTTACCTCCAGTTCATCACTCTACTCCGCCAGATGGTTGGAGGCCACGACTCATCCATGCTTTCCATAAAAGGTGATAGCTTCTTCATTGTAGAGGGACGAGATACTAAATATATAGAAACTCTGTCAAATTTACTTCTCATTTTCCCTGTGCTTTCTTGTAATCTGCACACCAAAATTTTGACATAGTAAAGAACAATAGACATAGTTCTTTTAACAGAGTGAACCACTATAAAAATCTGTGTGGTATCTCTTTATTTTCAATATTACTTTATTTAACCTGATTCCAATTTGTTAATTGTTTCCTATAATTCAATCAACACATTTGCTTTGAAGCTAACAGATCCAAATAACAGTAATTTGAGGGCCCAAATTCATTAAACAGATATAATAACTTGAATTGACATATTTTATATTTAATTGTAGATTTAACATCTACAGCTAGTTTATGTAAAAATTAACCCTCAACTTGACCCGAACCGTCGGTACAAATTGCCATCCCTACTTTAAATATTTTTTACTCCATTTAATAGCAAAGATGAGAACTAACAGTGCTGACACATTAAGAGTTTGAAAACATGAATATCTAAGTTCTTAAAATAAGGACGAAATGTGCAAACATATTAAAAGGTTTAGGATTTGAGTGTCCGGATTCGTAAAATGAATACTAACAAGGCCAACAAATTAAAAATTTGAGGACTTTAGTATCTGAATTCTTAAAATAAAGACCTAAATGCTAGAGGATATAAAATTTAAGATGTATGATGGAAAAAATCTCTTTTTAGTAAATAAAAAGAAAAGAAATAAAATTTTCACGCTCTCTCTCAATGTTTTTGAAATGTTTTTATTTTGAAAAATAAAAAAGTTTAAATATAATATCGAGAGTGCTTTTTCAATTTTTTCTTCAAAAGACTACAAAAATATTCTCAAAAACATTTTAGCATAGTACCAAACGAGGTTCTAACAATCCCAAGGGGCCGATCAATTACTCTCACACAACATATAACATATGAGATCATATATCAAAAAACAATTATTCAACTATTTTGAATATATTTGGTGATATAGTTAGAACAAATTTAAAGTATAACAAGTAAAAGCTTTAGATTACTGTAACTTATTGTTGTTTCACATTTTAGTAATTAAGTTTTATTTTTTGTTTATTTAAAAAAACTCCCCAGGTGTGTATTCTTTCTGCCCTTCTTCCCAAACGTGAAAAGCCAAATAGTACTGCCCCTTGAAGAAATTTACCAGGAAAAAAAAAATATATAAAAGCCATTGGGTTGTCGACCCAAAGTTATTTTCTCTCTCTAGTTTCTCTGTCTTTCCCTCTGTCTCAGAGAAGAAAGAAGAAGAAGACGACGACGACGACGAAGAAGTGTGTCTAGGGTTTGGGAGGAGGAGGAGGCCTAATCGAAGGGATCTCGATCTCTAAAACGCTGCGTTTTGAGAAGAAGAAGAAGAAGAAAAGGTATGGAATCGGTCCCTTCGAACTCCCATGGAAATCTCGATGAAGAGATTGCTCAGCTCATGCAGTGCAAGCCCTCATCTGAACAAGAGGTTTTCACATTTCTTCCTTTTTCATCTTTTCTTTCCTTTTAATAAGATTAAGATTTGGATGAATTCGTGAATTTTTCTTTGGATTTTTGTTTCTCTCTCCTTTCCTCTCTCATAATTTCATGCTTTGTGGTTGTGATCTGTGAATTTAGCTAAATTATTTATTACTGTATTTGAGGCAACCAATCTCACATTCTTGAGTTGAGAGATTCTTGTCCAAATCCAAATACAATGTTTATGTGGCATTGCATTTATTAGCATATCAGATCCCTTCAAAAGAGGATGTTTCTCTCACAGTTTCTTTTTTTTTTTTTTGACATGACATTATAGGAATACTACTTTCTCAGATGCCAATTGATGTGAACTAATAATTCCTTCCTTGTGTTCTTGGACTTGGACTTGGGTACTTGGTTTGGTAGACAGTGAAAAACATGGTTTTTTTTAGGTGTGTTATCAGTAATGCATTCAACCCTGCAAATTTCAGCCTACTTATTGCTTCAAAAACGCCCGTTAAATGATAAAAATTCTTTTTTTTTTTTTTTAATTTCAATTAACAAATGAAAATGATTGGCATATTGGGTTTCTAAACTTATTAGGTGTAGCAGCAAACTGGGGTCTCTTCTTTACAAGTGGTAATATTATGAAATCCAGTCGAAGATTTCTTTCCCTATTGGACCAGTGTCTTACCTTGACACAAATCAAGCAAATTCAATCACAAATCACTGTTTCAGGCTCCCTTTTCGATCCCTACGCTGCAGCCAAGATCATCGCCTTTTGCACTAGGTTTGATTCTAGTGATGTTTGTCATGCTTATCGTCTATTTTGTTGTATGCCTTTCCGGACCACCTACATTTGGAATACCATGATTAGAGCCTTTGCTGAGAGAAATGAGGCCACAAGAGCCTTGTCTCTTTACAAGAATATGCGAGAGAATGGATTCCTACCAAACAACTACACTTTCTCTTTCCTCCTTAGGGCTTGTACTCAGCTTTCTGACCTTGCTTTGGGTTTTATGATCCACGGTCAAGCCATTGTATTGGGTTGGGAATCATATGACTTTGTGCAGAATGGATTAATCCATTTGTATGCTACTTGTTTCTGCATGGATTCAGCTCGTAAGTTGTTTGATATGAGTCTAAATAGGGATGTTATAACATGGACTTCTTTAATTAATGGGTATGCCAAGTCAGATCAGGTTTTGATTGCACGTGAATTCTTTGATAAAATGCCACAAAAGAATACCATTTCTTGGAGTGCTATGATTAATGGTTATTGCCAAGTTGGATTATTCAAAGAGGCTCTAGAGCTTTTCAGTTACATGCAGGCTTCCGGTTTTGCGCCTAACCATGCTGCTATAGTAGGTGCACTAACTGCTTGTGCTTTTGTTGGTGCATTAGACCAAGGAAGGTGGATACATGCATATGTGGATAGAAAAGGAATGCAAATAGATAGAGTGGTGGGCACTGCTCTTATTGACATGTATGCTAAATGCGGCTGTATACAAACTGCTTGTGTTGTATTTGATGAGATGTTGGAAAGGGATGTATTTGCTTTTACTTCTTTAATTTCGGGCCTAGCTAATCATGGTCAGAGCACAAGAGCCATTGAGGTATTTATGAGGATGCAGAAAGAAGGAGTTCAACCTAATGAAGTTACATTTATCGGTGTCTTGAGTGCTTGTAGCCGAATGGGATTGGTTAATGAAGGGCTGAGAATCTTTGAAAGCATGAGTAGTCTTTATGGGATTGAGCCGAGGGTCCAGCACTATGGATGTTTGGTGGATCTTTTGGGGGGAGTTGGAATGATAGAAGAGGCAAAGAAGGTGATAAGAGAGATGCCAATAGAACCAGACTCGTATGTGTTGGGTGCATTGCTCAATGCATGTAGAGTTCATGGTGATGTTGAGTTGGGTCAAGAGATGGTCAAGTGCTTGGCTGAGCAAGGATTAGACCATAGTGGGGTTCATGTTCTTCTTTCAAACATGTATGCATCTGCTGACCAATGGGATTTTGTCACAAAAGTGAGAAAGAAAATGGAAGTGAAGAAGGTGGCAAAAGTCCCAGGTTGTAGTTCAATTGAAGTTGATGGTTTGGTTTATGAATTTGTTGCTGGAGACAAGTCTCATGTGCTCATGGAGGATATTTTATTGTCATTGCTTTCAGTTGACAAACATTTAAAGTCTCTGTGGTTTAATAATACTAATGATGAGAAGATTACTGATTAAATTTTATTGCGTGGTTTTTCTTGCTAGCCATCATGGATGGCACAAAATTTTTGCCGTTTAACTGTTGTATCAGTTATTTGATTTATCTCAATTAATTTAATGCATTTTCAAGTGTACCTGTATCATTCTACATTAGAGGATTTTATTGCTGTTTATTTGATTTTGTTTTATTTTTGGATGCGGATTCTCATCATTTTCTATCGGCCATGTTGGGTCCCTTCTCATTTAATTTTGACTTTTCAGCATGCCTCAAAATTTTTAGGACAACTTATACTATGTTCGGTCCGAATAAGCTGTGGAGAATCTCTTAGGGCAGTGAGTTTTCTTTGTAGCATTAATTACCATGAAAAAGAGAGGGAGAGAGAGAGAGAGAGAAAAGGGCAAGAGAAATTGAAAGGAGGCTTTTTCAATTTTGTTTTCTTATACATATATATATATATATATATATATATTTCTATTTAAGATTTACACATTTACTGTAAGTAGGGTGTGTGGCTTTTTCATGGTAGTAGCAATTCTCAGCTAATTATCCTCCCCAAAAGTAACAATTCTCTGCTAATGAAGAAATAGTGATTCTACTTACTAGATGGTATGTCATTTAAGCTTGCATTTTCAATCTGGTGCTCTACAAATTCGGTGATTAATTATAACTTTTTTTTAGTCATTGCAGAGGTGAATTTGTCCACTTCATTTCTTTAAAAATTCAGAAACATCTTATTATACTCGCATGAAAGCAGTCTTTTCAGCCTTTTTTCTCTTGTTTCAATGGCTGAATTATTGTTCATTGCGCTTTGCTTCTGGCTGTAGGTAAGAGCGCTGTGTGAGAAGGCTAAGGAGATTTTAATGGAAGAAAGCAATGTTCAGGTGCTACTAACTTTTGCTGTGCTTCAGTTTCTATAACAGAATAGTGGTTTTCAGTCTGTAGAGATTTTTAAAGTTGTCAGCTTTTGAGGTTGTCATTTTATGCAGCCCGTGAAGAGCCCTGTTACAATCTGTGGTGACATCCATGGGCAATTTCATGATCTTGCAGAGCTTTTTTGCATTGGAGGGAAGGTATTTATTATTTTTCTAGGCATTTTACTGAATTCACATTTTCCTTTGAAATGCTTCATGACATGAAAAGGTGACATCATTTTAAATTTGACGTACAAGGGAACTGTTCTAGAGTGTGTGTGCGTCTTTTGTTTTGTTTTGTTTTGTTTTGTGTTTTTTTTTAAAGGATAATAGATGCGTTATTGTAACATGAGAAGATGCCTTGAATGGATCTGAACTTTTTCCAAGCCTTGGGTGTTTGTTGAACTCCCTTGTTAATGGTAAGGGAAGAATTAAAACTCTAGTTTCTCACATTCAAATCTTATGGTTATGTATACTTCTTCAATTTATTTGGAATACTGGTGCTTATACGTGTTTGATACTTGAACTTGCTTGGGAATCATGTTTCTTTCCAAGATTTTTTTTTTAAAAATTAATCTTTGTCAAATTGCATTATTTTCGTCCACTTTTCTTTCTTTCTTTTCCAATTATTTTTTAATTTTTTGTGAAGTAAAGACAAGTATAGTGTTCCTTATAGTAATTTGTTCGTAAACTCCTGTCATTGTTATGTGATATTTCCTATTTTTATTTGTTTAATTTATTTATATGCATGTCTTGAAAATTTTACACGTACAAGTGCAATATTGATCTTCAGTTGCAATTTTGTTGTAGTGTCCGGACACAAATTATTTGTTCATGGGAGATTATGTTGATCGTGGCTATTATTCTGTTGAAACTGTAACGGTAAGCATCGAATTTAGTACATATATTTTATAATTTAACTTATAGAACTTTTCATTATCTTCACATTTTTATTTTTATTTTTTTATTCTTCTTGGTTTAGGCATGGAGAACAAAAAAAAAAAAAAAAAAAAAAAAAATCAGTTTCTATAGAGCATTGTTTTAGTTGTCTTTTTTTGGGGATTTCCATTGAAAACTAGGTTTAGCTGTGATTGCTTTTAGTACAAAAATTTTTGAAGTATAACTCAGGATGAGAGGAATAATGTGAGTTTGTTTCATCTTGCCTTTTAGCTTTCATATTTATTATTTGATTTTTTTACACGTAATTTTTTAATTATTTTGGGCTTTTCATGGGAGTTCTAACCTTAATAGTGAATTACTTATAAGGTGTTTTCATCTGTTCAGCTCCTTGTCGCTTTGAAAGTGCGATATCCTCAACGGATTACCATTCTAAGAGGAAATCATGAAAGCCGGCAGGTATAACATTGTTCAAGGCTTATGAATTTGCTTCTTCTTCTTGATTTTATTGGTTTCTTTCTTCGTTTTCGTATTTAATTAGATATAATAATCTACGTGGAAGTACAGTGGAACACTTAATCAACTGCTGAATTCTTATTCTTATTTCATTTGCATTCCAATTTCATTTCGTTTCCACTATGATTTTATTCCATTATGTATATCAGCAAATGTTCTGTTTCTTTTGTCTTCCCTTTTCTTTTTCTCTTATTCTTAGGGTGTTATGGTTTCAAAATTCCAGGGTTATTATGTTTCAATTTATTCGTCTGCGTTGAAATTATTTGTGCTGATGTGTCCATTTGTTTCCCCATTGCAGATTACTCAAGTTTATGGTTTTTATGATGAGTGCCTTCGGAAGTGAGTTTCTTAGCTAAGAGAGTTATTTTTTGCAAAATATTGATGTTACATTGTCCAAGACCCTAGCTTGAAAATTAGTCTATACTATCATTTGACTATACAGTATCAATAATCTCTCCTTTCTTTATTATCATCTTTCTTTTTTATTTCAGATTCTGTTTGAAGTTTCTCTCATTTTGCTTTTAAGTCAGTAATACAAAGACTAACATGACTAACTTGTGATTGCAATATCTAGCTATTAAGGGTTTTGTAGTTGAATCTTGAGTAGCAGTGAGAACATGATGTCTAATTTTCAGTCTTGAAATGAAAATTCTTTGAGAGCCTATTAGCATTGGATCTGTGCATATCTTTTTTCATGCGTGTTTTGTGCCACCAAATGCTATACCTTTCATCAATTATTGCACCAATTTGTCTGCATATTGGGATATCTATGTGATAATTGCAGAGCATGCCCATTGCTGCTTTGTACTCCTATCCTTTGCTGGTGATAAAATATCCTTGGATATGCTCGTTGCGTGGCCAATTTGTTTTTCGTTCTCCTTTCTTGTTCACTAATGTTACGGATACGATCAAGTCTTTTCTGGTAGGTGTGAAAGACTCTGTGGCATACCAAATTTTTTTGTGCCAGAAGCCAGTTTAGCAATTTAGTTTAATAGTTATAACCTGAATTCAGTTCTTGGACTGTAGTAAATGCAAATATTCTAATTTATATTGCTCTAAAAAACGATTGTGTATTTGCTCATTAGACCATTTTCTTCATGATCTGGGCATGTTTGGGGTTTACAATAATTGCTTGTTTGACCATCTCGAAATCTCCATATCCTTCAAGTGGTTTGTATTTGATGTCATTTTACACGAATCTGAAAAGATAACTCATCCTCTCTGTTTGCAGGTATGGTAACGCCAATGTTTGGAAGATCTTTACAGATTTGTTTGACTATTTTCCGCTTACAGCTCTGGTTAGTATAATAAATTGGATATTACATTTCTATAAAGCTTAATATATCAACGTTAAAGATAGTCATCAGTTTGATTACCTTTGCTTTCTGAGGCCAATATATGAAATCATTTTTGAGGGAAAAGAATTGAGGGCTGATAGACATTTTCAAAAAGTTTGACTTTTTTAGCCTCGCTATGGGCTTCAACTGACAAAGCATTGAAGGAGATCCCATTGTATTTCATCGTATTAGATTTGAATGATGTAATAAGAAGATAGTTTTCTCACAGATGTTTAGGGTGCTATGGTTGATTTTTTAACCGAATCTTTGGTTGCTGTTTTTTCCTCTCTTTTATCGCTTTGAGGATCTATCATTCTCTTTTTCTTGTAATTGATTAAATGAAAGCATCATGCTTATAATAACAAATTTGAGATTGAAAGCACCCCACGCAAACTTGCTTGTATTATTGTTTTATTTACAAATTATTCTGTTAGTAGTTACACGAAATGCTTAAAATTTTATGGAAGCATTGGCAATTCTCAGCCAGATTTTGGTTTGTGAAGTGGTGTTAGAAGTGGTTATTATATGTGCTTGATGACTTCTTATACTTATGCCCTTGCAATAATCATGAAACGTCAATAGTTTGACCTTTTATTTATTTATTATTTTTTTTTTGATGATACCGCTGTCATATGACAAACCTCTTTTGTATTTGAAGGTTGAATCGGAGATATTCTGTCTGCATGGCGGACTGTCTCCGTCAATTGAAACGCTTGATAACATACGCAATTTTGATCGTGTTCAAGAGGTTCCCCATGAAGGTCCAATGTGTGATCTTTTATGGTCCGACCCAGATGATCGATGCGGGTGGGGAATCTCCCCAAGAGGTGCTGGATATACATTTGGTCAGGTATTCTACTTTCCAATCATGCTTTTGCTTATTCCTTCTTCTGGTGTGAGAGGTTACAAGGATGTTCACGACTTTTTTGGAGCTCCATTTAACCTTATATTTATATTTATTTATTTCTTTTTAAATATGCTTTTGCAGGATATATCTGAGCAGTTCAATCACACCAATAACTTGAAGCTTATTGCTAGAGCACACCAGCTGGTTATGGAAGGATATAACTGGGGTCATGTATGCACCTTTACCCCATATTAACTGTCTCTACTTAAATTTATCTTCAGCTAATATGTCTGATCTATTTTCCCTGTCACAGGAGCAAAAAGTGGTCACCATATTCAGTGCACCAAATTATTGCTATCGCTGTGGAAACATGGCATCCATTCTTGAGGTTGATGACTGCAAAGGCCACACATTCATCCAGGTTTTTTCTCTTCAACCCTTTTGTCCCCTGTGAAACAAAAAGCAGATTGTATACTATATGTAGTTATCGGTTTTATATTATCGGACAATCATACTTTGGGGTATTCGTACCATATGCTTAAGGTAACTTGATGCTCATGCACTAATTGCATGGCAAGAGCTTGATTCTGTGCTCTTCGTTTCAGTTTGAGCCGGCTCCAAGGCGAGGAGAGCCCGATGTAACGCGGAGAACGCCTGATTATTTCCTATGATGGTAGATTAAATTAGTTGCTGTATCTTCAGCGGCTAACGCCTGCTAGCTGGTTTTCATGTTGCGGGAGCTGCTTTTATATTTAAAATTAAATTATCATTATGCTACACTGGTGGTCCGCGAAAAGCATGTAAAACAGGCAGGTGAAGGCTTCCTTCGTTATGCTCAAGTCTTTGCAAAGGGTGCGGTGCAGCTGGCGACTCATTCATAGCATATGTACCATTTCCTGCAGACGATATGGCCTCTTTTGGTTATTTGGTTTTCCTTTTTCTCCTTCCATATCCCATATTTACTTTTGTACTAGGTTGGTTTTTTGGTAGGGGTCTGTAGAGGGATGATGAGTTACCTATAATGGGTGCGTTTGTAATTTTGTTTTTGCCCCTGGTATGATCCAAATGTTCTTTTCAATAGGTTGATTTAATTTTACCGGTTCTCATAATTAGTCTGAATTTACTGTGTTCTTGCTCCTTGTGTATTTTCTTTTTCGCCATTTTTGAATTTGTTACTCGTGTCATTTACCCCAATATTTTTCTTATTTAAGTTGCGGTATCTAATGATATTCAGGTCGTGATGCTTTTTGGCCCCATATATGAATTCTTAATGGGGTTGAAGCAATTGGAATTATTCACTGGAATAGAGTAAATCACTCTACAAATTGTATTATTGCAACTTGAACGATACTTTTTTTTTTTCTATCATAATACACCTTGAATTTTTAATCTTGACATAATATATATTGAATTTAAAAATCATTGACAATTGAGGTTTAATAGTTGTTTTTAATCTTTGTTAAGTATTTTTTTTATGTGTTGAGTTGTAAATTTTTTTCTTAAAATGACGAGCTTTATATTAAAAAAAAAAGCTTACGAGTGAAACTCGCGTCTAAAATTGTCCGTCTTTTAACGTTTGTTAGTTGTTGGACATCAATTGTTGAGAATTTCAAAATTCATGGTGTATGTTTTTAAGATTGAAAGTTAAGGTGTATTATATAAAAAGTAAATAATATAAGGTACAACAATGTAATTTATTCTAAAATAATAATAAAAAACACTGTATTTATTACAAAATGAGAAAAAGTTATCCTATTATGACCCATGTGGTTATTAATATGCTACTAACAAAATTGGGATTAATTTGAGAAATATAATTTTTGTGGCATTGTTTTTCAACCTACCACTTTTTAAAAAAAATTTGAAACATACCACTTTGATCACAAGTATTTGGGTTAGATTTTAGAGTTAAGCAAATGAGTGTTATTTGAATGTATTTTAGCTTTTTTGACTAGGTGAAGTATGAATGAAAGGAAGAAAAAATAAGTGATAGAACATAACAACGATAAGAAAAAAGTGGTATCCAACATAATTTACTTATAAAACTTTAAATTACAGTCTAAAAAATACACTACATGTTAAACTTTGGCTTACAATTTTGTGCATGGCTATGGAAAGGCTTTTTCAACAAGGAATTGGAATGAGAATGAAGTTACCGCAACTTTGGCTATTCGAACTGTTATAATTACCAAGTGGATACTTTATGTGGCATTGCTAAAAAAAAAAAAAAATGAAAAAGAAGAAACTGTCAATGACTAACAAGTTGTTAAACCAAAGTTACATCGCTTCATTGATTTTTTTTAACTTATTATTATTGTTGTTGTTATTATTTTTTGAAGTTTTCCCATACAGCAATAAGAGATTGAAATAAAAAACGTGCTAGAAGTGTTATTACCTTTGCAAAGGTGAAAAGACGGTGGACTATCAAGTTTTGACACCCCAATAACCTCAGCTAAAAGTTTGTTGCAATTTAACTTGAGTGCCTCCCAAGTTGTCCAATTTCCTCACCGATATGCAAGCAATGTCCAAGATAGAAGCCAAAAAAAAAAAAAAAAATGAAAAATGAAACTTAAAAGAAACAAATTTATGTACAGTCTTTACAGAGATGGTCCCACATTACCATTGTAGGAAATAAATGTGCCCCATTGTGATAGAACAATCCTCATTTCTATGATATAAGTTTCATGTTTACTCTTCTCTCTCTCTCTCTCTCACACGCATTGGGACACGGTTAATGAAAAACCAGGCTAGGTGATGACAAAGATCTTTGAGTAAGCCAAAGGCAACACGAGAAGCTTCTTAGTCCTCCCTACACATGCTCATTTGGTGAAGTTATCGTAATCATTTTCCTCGATTGCATCCAAAATTTCTCGATATAGCAGCAAGGAGGACCATACCTACAGATTGTAACCATAAAACAACCATTCAATACAATACCATTTTGTTTTTAAACACTCCCTTCTCAGAATTTATAGTCACAGAATATGGAATTGTTCCTATTAGTTACCGGCCAACGGCTTGCTTTGTCCAGCTAAGAAGCTCCTTCTTCTGCTAAGTTAAAATAGAAACTTGCTCTTGTTATCTCTTCTCTCATGAACTCTCTCCATCTATTAGTGACCTTCCTTGAGAAAACGTCCATGTCCGATAATCCAAATTGTGCGAGCTCGTCTTGGGGAAGGTAAACTCTCCCTCTCATGGCACCGTTGGAGAGCAACTCAAACATGTAAGAGAGATGCTACAAAGGGAGAGACAACTCATGAAGAGAAAAGCATGTAAAACAAAAGAGCATTGCCCTTCATCACTATTATTGCATTACCACACATGACAAAATATGAGGGAAAAAAAAAAGAATAACAAGGAACTGAGCTTAAATAACAAGGAACTGAGCTTACTCTTCTCCCACATCTCGAAGTGTATTTGTTAACTGGTTTCCAATGCCCAAGTAGAGCGCAGAATCATATGTGCGTTGAACGGAGATCAAAGACTCTGGGGAGATTCCCATCACAGGAACACTCATTGGTCCTACAATTCCTGCCACATACTAGCAGTAAAAGATAGAACTCTTGGAAATTTGCGTAGCAACACTTTCTTGTGTCCATTCTCATTCCTTCAATCATGTCCTGGAAAGGCTGCGGCGAAAAAAAGCAAGGAAATGTGTAAGATGGAAACAAACGGGGAACAAAAATAATAATAATAAGATAAAAATTGAGTACCTTGATGTCTAGGGGGAAGTTGAAAACAGTATCTGTGAGTGCAGCATCAAGCGTGTCATAAGGTCGTCCGTCAAAGATGTCTTCAAAACTCTCTTCCCATCTCTCAAGCACTTCAGAGCTCATGTGCACGGCATTAGGACCATCAGCAAGTTCATCTGTCCTACACCAAACTGCGCCAAAAAAAAAAAAAAAAGAAAATAATTCAGCACAATATTTTTGTCAAACATTAAAATAGAAAAATGAATACATTTGCGAAGGATGAGTTCAGTGTTGGTTTTCATCGGGATTAAGGAAAATCCAAATTTATGCACTCCTCTTACTTTTAAAGTACTTATAGATGTGGCTGACAGTGATCCAATGATTTATAAGTTATATTTCTCAAATTGATTTCTGTCCATTTTGTCAATATGAGATTAAGCAACAAATTCTTACCATATATCGCCCAAATGGCTCTTCTTCTTTCCTGTGTCATTAGCAAGGTATCTGCATCAATAACGTATCAGACATCTAACCATGAAGACAAATACATAGAGATAAAAATCCTCTTCATTTTTTAAGGAAATATAGTGATCCAATCTTAAAAATTCATGTGCAATACAAAGATTCAGAATCCATTGCGAGACTGCATAAATATCTCTTTTGAAAAAGGAGATAAAGGAAATGAAATAGGACCTGGATAGCAGGTTTTGGCATATTCTGCACATATATTTCTGCACCTCTCATATGCTTCTTCAAGAAAGTTAGGATGGAAGTGCGGCTTTCTCCGAGCATGATCGTTGTCTCTCCCCAAGCTTTTGTGGGGTCTGAGACTGCTTTTCAACATCTTGTTTGATGCGTGAATCGGTGAGTGAAATCCCTGCTTTTGTCAATTCAGGAAAAACAGGAATGCTGCTTTGCTTCTTAGGAGGCATATATGTCACTTCAGCTCTTGCGGTGAAGAGCTTTTGAGACACGAATCCAACATTGCCTTGTCTGATATTGCGTGGCTTAGCGGTTGAAAGGGAAAATGAGGTACACATTTGAGATTTAGTCCCTAAGAGAGAAATATCAAATAACACTCAAAAGGGGTTGTTATAAATACTCTCTACAATGGAAGAGAAAAAAAAGGGGGGATTGAATGATTCAAAATGTCAGAACTGTCTAGGATATCTCTCTATTTTACCAATCTTTAATATAAAATACAAGAAGTAATATTGAACTTTGAAGCAGCATAGTAACTATATATGATTCAAAAATGTGGTCCACTACTCTTGAAACGGTTAAGGATCTTATCATGTAATATATTATCTATGTTGGCTTCTGCAATTTCCAAATAATGTATTTCTTGTCTGTAATAGTTACTTACAAAGGCAAACCTATGTTGGCCAAAGAGCAAAATAAAAAAATAAATAAAATAAAATAAAGAAGAGTGACTTCATAGAATTGGTAATATTAGGTTACAAAGTGGAATAATAAATGGAAGTGGGGCAAACTAGGTAAACCTTTTCGTTAATAGTATAATGTGGTGCAATTGTACATATAGAGTGTCTTTTACTATAGTTTTTAAATTTCAAACTCACAGAAAGACATTAAACGTTAAATAGATGCTAAAGGAACTAGCGTAAACTACGAAGATGCTGGTTTTGTCATGAAGTTAGGTGTCCAAAGCATAGTTGGAGACGCAGTCTTTTTGTGTTGTTCTTTTATGTTTGTGTGGGTTTGCATTACAAAGTGGACGTAAACTTGATAATGATTTTTCAACAGACTTTTTAAAAAGGGATTAATCATTAATGTTAAATGTAAGTATAGTTCAAGCGTTAATGTAAGTACAATACACCGATTTTTCAGGTTCTCATCAAAAAATTTGTATACAAAAAAACTTAAATTCAAACTCCTTCTAATATGATTTCTTCCATTTACTGGAAACCAATGATGAATTTAATCAAACTGTTACATGGTATAATCTGATCCGACAAAAAGCTTGTGGTGTTTAGCACTCACTTTCAAGGCATGGACTTAGGTTTCACTTCTTACTCTGGTAATAGTCAGATTTATATTCCAATTAAGTGAAAAGACATGTTTGATTTTGTCTCCACTACTCCAACATGACTTGAAGAAACAAAAATGGAAATGGAGAAATCATAAGATTGTGGAATTAAATTGAAAGGATCGTTCGAGAAGAGCATTCGACAATTAGAAACATGTCGTGATCGAATTTAAAATTGTTCAAACATTATTATTATTATTATTATTATTATTTATACAAATCCAAGTCATTGTGATTTTCTTGATTTTCATTTGGTGATCTGCAATTTAGTTCAAACCTTTGTCATTTGACAGAAAACAGATGACAAATTCTCATATGTGATCTTTCTCCTAATGAAATAAAATAAAAAACAATTTCATAGAAGAAGCGTGGTAAAGTAGTTCCATTTGTTGTTAAATTTGTGCAAGTAAAATTTCCAAGTGCCAGTATAGGATATTCATATACCCTTTTAGCCCAATACAATACAAAGACTTTCATAAATCTAAGTTAGTGACGCCTCAATGTTCTTATCAATAGCCATTAAGAAAATAATTGGGAATTGAAGACAAGGTAATCCTCTCATAACAAGATGTTTAGATTCGAAACACTGCAGCATGTTCAGTCAATTACACCCCTTGGCCCATGGGGATGAGGCTTCTAATGTCAAAATGGCTTTTTAGGTTTTTCTACATGGGAATTTTTGTTCTCAAGGAAATTAACGCCAAAAATTGCTAAAAAAGGAAAAAGCAATAATTGATAAAATGATTTGTATGCTATATGTCTTCCTTTCCGGTTACAAAATTCTATGTCCAGATGATTTTTGACTGTGTATGAAATGTATATACGGCAGAGGGGTCTCAAATCTCCACAAGTTTTTAACCTATGAAGTGTTAAGATACAAAAAACTAGAGGGCTTCACTTGTTTATCTTCACTCCGTTTGCCAAAGGCCTAAATGCTGCCAATACCACAGCAACTTTACATGCAAGAAATCCCATCATACCAACTATAAGCTCTTTCGGTGTTAACACCATCGGAAGATCTCCCGAGCTATATTTGAGTGCAAATAATGTGAAACCAATTGCCAATGCAAGGCTAGATATCGGGCCCTTAAAGCCGCCAAATGTTTTCTCAGTTCCTTCAGCATTCTCATAACTCGATTCTGGAGCTGATATTCCGTCAATGGACCTCTGCAATAGAAGCAGATACAAAAAACCAACAGCTCCCCCAGATAAAAATGCAAGAGCTGCACGTTCTCCATCTGTGAAAGATGCCGCTGATGTGCCAATACAGATCAAGATGGCATCATAAAGTAGCAAAGAGAGCTTAAGATCTGCATATTCCCTCATGCTCTCCTCATTTGATAAGTGTTGGCTTGCAAGTGAAGCTGGTTCATGAAGGCTTTCGGAAAACAAGGTGAAGGCGTCAACTCCAGATACTTCTGTGACTCGACAAGGTCTCAGTTCCAGCATCGAGACATTAGTTCCCTCCCCAATCAGGATATCCTCAGCTTCAAATTCGTACCCGAAACCAGTGTATTTAAAATTTTCTCTGTTTTTCTCTTTCAACGACTGTTGACACCCATGAATGACAGTCAAGCTCACTATACCTAACCTCCATTGGCCTGGCCTTAGAAAGTTAAAGGGAAAATTTGTTAGGATGCTTTGATCATAACAGCACTGCATGTAAAAGCGAAAAATTTCCCAATGCTAGAGCAATCAAATTAAAGGAACATAGGAGACAGGGCAAAAATAAACGTTCTACAGGGGCATGACTATTAAATTGTAAGAATACAGTAATTACAAACTTTAGGATTGACTTTTGGTTTCCTCATTTCTCTACGTATCCATGAAATTGGCATTTGCAATTTTATTAATAAACACGCTAATAGGTGGGATAGGGAAGGACTCCTGCCTTATACTTTCTATTCATGATAAGTAAATACATCACCTATTTTGGGCTATCTTTCTATGCAGTTGAGAAGGCGTAAAAGTGATTTTTCCCATTGTCATCTTATAAATTAAGATCTAATATTTAGCAGATACAAACCTGATTCAACACCAATCCAAATAGCTTCAACTCTCCCTAATTTTGGACCCTCAAAAGTGAATTCATCCAGAGAACCTCTTTGAAAATGGAGTGAGTCATCACCATATGAAATTGCAGATATTCTCTTTAATATCGAGTGTCCATTTTCGTCTATGAAACACAGGAGGACTCCAGCATTCGAGTCACTGAGGCTCGAGGCGGAGAAGTTACTAGTGCCTAGCTTCGCCTTATACAAAGACCAAGATTGGCCATCCCAAAACGACGTGAGAACCTTTTCTACTGAGCTATCTGTACAGGTTTTAACTTCTGCTGCTCGCAAAAGGCGCTCAGGCTTTGCATAGTCACGAAAATCTGTAATAAGAAGACCCTTTAGTTGCATTTTCAATCATGAAGCTCAGGAAAGTTAAAAAAAAGACAGGAAAGGAGATTCTAAATGATTAATTCTCAAAAGAACAGACCAAATATCCTAGTCATTACTCATTCATTCCTCAATGCATTAATCAAAATGGACAGAAAACACAACAAACAGACCTGAAGACTTGACAGTTTATAGGGAAGCTTTGGCTTCAAGTATCATGCCATTTGATAGGTTGGAAAACCACTCCATGCAAGATAACAATATTCATATGTACTACAAGTATGAATTAGGCACCCCCAGAAAGAGAAATCAATCAATATGTTTTTTTAAGCCCATAATATTAATAAGAAAGAAACACCTTGGAATGAAATATACATATACTCATATATATGTGTATATTGGATAGTCTTCAGAGGAAAAACCCCATGAACCAAGTGACAGGATTAATTATAATGAACAATTTCTTTACCAAAAAAAAAAAAAAACAGGAATACTGACCTTGGGAATCGTATTGTTTGGAACGAATAGGGGGAAAGGGAAAATACCCAGTTGGTGATTTTGAGTGAAAGGTCTTCAGAGGAATTGGGAATGCTTTTGATTTTGAGAAAAAACTAGACATTGCAACGGACTCCATAACACAACTCCCAACACCCATCAAAACAAAACCAACACGCACCATTGCAGTTGCACTGATGCGAAGGTGAACTTTCAAGGAGATATAGGAAATGTCAAGAGAAAGATTTGTTTTATGATAAAAATAAGTCATATGGACCAGCTTTCATCGACGCGTTTGTAGTCCAACGGTTAGGATAATTGCCTTCCAAGCAATAGACCCGGGTTCGACTCCCGGCAAACGCATTAACGATTAAAGACTCCTCTTTTTCTTTTGGAAAGGTTATAGAATTTAACTTTTAACGCATCGCGATACATACGACAAAGTGAGAGTAAGATAATGAAATACCAAGCATATACATTTCTAATGGAAAGTCCCTACGTCATTGGCAGAATCAGATCTTTGCCGCATACAAATAGGAATTCAGTACTCCCTTCATGTGTGAGTGTGACGTGATACATGCTACAAAAGGAATTCTATATTTTTGTGTTCCAAATGAAGTATATTACTTCTTTTAATGAATTTAAAAGCATTTTATAGTGTCTTTTAGTACTAATTTTAAAGCATGTGCCACAATGTGTGTATTTAATTTGTTAAATAGGCCACACTTTTTAAAAAAAAAATTAAAGAACAAATTAGACAACACATTGTTTTTGAGTATGATTCTAAAAATATTATTTTAGAAAAGTTATGCTAACATGAGCAAATTAAAAGAAATATATAGAAAAAAAAGAAAAAGTAGAAAAATTATAAAGAAAGAAAAAGAAAAAAAAAAGAAGATTAAAAAAAGAAAGTAAAAAGACACTTCGCATTTAACCATCAGATTTACATAAAAAGTCATTTTTATAAGATGTAATGGTATTAGAATATGCACCACCAACAAAAGTTCTCATGGGAGAAGTTTCCTAGATTGTAATTGACATGTGAACATGTCATAAGCTAACTTGGTCTATGATTTTTTTATCCAACTCATAGCAACTAGAAACGTGCTCTTAAAACATGGAAGACCAAATAAAGTGAAGTGGAAAAGAGATCCCGAAACGAAAAATCCTATTTGTTACCAAGTTGAGCCTAATCGGCATTGGGCCCTAAAAAGCTCGAGGTTGATCTCGGTCAATATTGCCTTGGTTTGTTCTAGAAGTTTCTTTCTAGATGATATCTAAAAGGGATAAAATAGTCTATTTGTATCTGTATTTAAACTAGAAGATCTCCAAGAAGACGATAAGCACTTAAGCTGATCATGATCTAATGAATCTAAGATATTCATAATGGATAAGGCTTATAAGAGATCACGGTGATAAGGTCTAGCCAATAGGAGATGAGATTATCTTGTATTTGAATTTAAATTAGGCTTAAGGGATGAGGCATTGATCATCCTCATGTACTATAAATAGATGCCAGTTTTAAAGAACAAACCTAAGTCCAATTCTTGGCACAAATCTTTTATATTTGCATATTTTCATAGTGAAACACTACCACATGAGAAAACCTATAGTGGATGTAACATTCAATTGATTTGAACCATTCTAAATTCTTGTGTTCTTGCTATTTTATTTACTTTGTATGGGAGTGATTATTTTGGAGAGGAATTTGAGAGATTATTTGTTAGATAAGTTTTGCCCATCAATAATTGGTGCTAGAACAAGAGCCTAAAGAAATTTTCAGCTTTTTTAAAGAAGTTTCTTAGTTGTTCTAATGGTGAGAACAAAAACAGAAGCAAACAACTAGAATCAGAGTAGTCGTTGTAGTCAAAATGATGGAAACAACGATGCTGCTGCCTAAGGGGGAAGACAAGATCTGCCTCCGCTGCCTCCTCTAGTTGAACAACCAAACTCCGATGCCGTACTCAAAGATGCACTTCCCAACTCGAATGCGACCTTATAGGCTCAAATTGGGACGTTGACATAGAATTATGCGCAATTGATGCAATCCTTCCGGTGGATGGGGAATGTCTTGAAAAATTTTACTTGGCCTGTAGACAATAATAATGGTCCCCTACCAAACCCAAGAGATGAAGCAAATCCGCAGGAAGGGATCACAAGGAAGCAGACAAAGAAGGGCACGGAGAAGACGCATGGCCCGAGAAGGTGCAGGGGTGCAGGACAGCCAAAATCATGATATATATATATATATATATTTCTTTTTCTAGTTTCTTTTAAAAAATAGCTTCTTAATAGATGATATATATACATACGTTTATATATTTATAGAAGAGTTTTTAAAAGTAATCATGGATGATTACAAACTAAATTATAAAAATATATATGCTTTAATTGTATTTAATGATGTGACAATTTATATTACTTGCTATAGTAGGTTAAGCAATCTATTAATTTTAGACATTAATTAAAAATATTCTTTTTTTTTTTGTTTTGAAAGTGGAAAAAAATGCATGGAAACAAGATAATGGAAGAGAGTTAAAATATGAATTGGATGAGAATCAAATTCCTCATAAGCATTGCTATTTGCCCCGAGTCGGCAAATCCCACAATCAAATTGAAAAGCTAACAAGAAATACATCTTTTCACTAATAGAAACTCCTGTTACAATGCTTTTCTTAAAATTAAGTTCTTATACATATCCAAAATCTAAAAATCCAAGAAATAATAAAAAATAATTAAAAAAACAATTGTCTATCTTTTAAATACTTTAACAGTTGTGGCATGCATATTGTTTCTGCTCTAGGTGTGCATGTTCTAAAGCTAGCTTTTTAAAAGGAAAGAAAGACATATTTCCATACTCCGTTTTTTTTTTCAAAAAATCCTTTGGAAGGATGCTAGTGACCGGCTTCAAGAGAGAAGATAAAGAAAGATGGAAAGGGTGATCGCAGAGGAAAAAAAAATATTTAGAAGTGGGCAATTGCGTGTGTGGGTTAGAAAACGACAATGTATTACAATACCGGCAATTTATTCAAACAAACAAGTAGGCAAGTACGTGTGTGGTTAGGAATAGAGATGCCAAATAGGCTAGACTAGCCCATTTAATTTAGGCTCAAGTGTGCCTCGTGTCATGCTTGGGCCTGTTTATTTATTTATCGTGTCATGCGAAGGCCGACCCATAAAGTGCTTGGGCCATGCTTGTGCTTGTATCGATGTTCGTGCATTTGTTGTACTTTTAGCTCTTAATGTGTCTTTCTCCTGCCTAATGTTAAATTTACGAAAAACAAAATAAAAACACATAATCGTAATAAAAGAAAGTGTATTATTGATAAAAAAAATCTTTTTTTAAGAACAACAATATTGTAAAATCTTGTACGGTGTGCTTTTTATTATTTAATTTTTCATATAAACAAAGAGGGTAAATATATATTTGCAATTGATAATTACTAATAACAAATTATCAATTTGATCTTTTTTCTTTTTTAATCAAATTTATTAGAAATTTAGAGCTTCTTTATAAAAAATATTTATAAAAATATAAAATATATTAGTAAAATTAGTTTTAAATTGTGTATTTTAATCATGCTTATAATTGAACCCTAATCGTACTTTTAACATGCTCATGCTCCTGCTAGGCTTGTACCATGCCGTGTCTTTAATATGCTTCATGTCCAAAAGTTGCACCAAGCCTTGCCCATTTAATAAGTGGGAAAAGCTAGGTTCATTTAATAATCGTGTCGTGCTTGATGTTTAATGTGCTATGCTTGTGCCGACTTACTAGGCCTGGCCCGTTTTGACATCTCTAGTTAGGAATTAGATTAAAAAATAAGAGAATAAATCTTTAATTAGATTTTTATTTTTGAATTAAAAAATGTTTAAAAATTTCATGTCGAGGTAAACAACAAGTTCCCATCTGAAATTATATTTATTTATTTTTAAATCCAATGCTCATTAATAAGTTTCTTGACATTCTTTTTCTCCTTCATACAAGTCTCCAACTTCTCCTCGACAGTCTCCATCTTTGCCTCGACTTCCAAAAACCTAAAATCCGCCTTCTCCTTTTGGTAAATAGCAGTGGCATGGAGGTCGTAGTTAGTAAGGGAAGAGATGAAAGCCTTTTAAAAATAGTGTTAATACCGAGGAAGTAGGGAAAAGAACAGACACCAAGTAGGTGGTTACGTACCCGTATGTTGCACCCAACTAAATATTTGCGCTGCTTTAGACTTGTCTTCCCTTGCAGATTGACCCATTCTCGCTCGCTCTAGTTCTTACAGATGGTCTTCATGACAGAGCTCATCTAGGGTGGGTAACAAGATATTGCCACTGCAGGGTCATCAGCAAGAATGGTAAAGACCGTTTGCACTTGTTTTCCTTTGGACTTGCCAGTGCCTAAAGATGAAGGAACTGCCACGACCTGGGAAGATGGCCACTTAATGGGAGGGTTACCACTAGAGGACGAGCCTCTCTTAGATTGGCCCACCTGAGATTGGAGGACCCTAGGAGTGTCATGCTTACCCTACTTACTTTGCTCAATGTCTTGAGAAGAGGCACGTGACCTTTTCATGCCCGAGAATTTCGATACCATGTCTGCAATAAAGGTAAATACCAGGTCGGTTATTCACGTAGATTTTTTATTGAAATTTTCAAGAAAGTTTACATTGAATAGATATAACTAGTACCTTCTAGCTCTTCTTCTTCGTTGCTGAAGTTTACAATGGGTGTGATCTCGTAAATAACCATGTCGTCACTAGAACTCACCTCAGTAACCGTGGTCGAAGGAACAACAATCTTGGAAAATCTAGCAGCAAAGAGATTGAAGCTGTTGGATAAAGACTGGTAGGATCGAAGCTGTTCTGGTATTTTGAAAGTTATGTCAATACGAGCGAGATTGTCCTCATCCAAAACTGGCCGAGGAGGGGAAGTATCTACAAGAAGAAGTTATAGGTTAGTCTTAGTTGTATACCCGAGAATAATGGCTTTTATGTTAGACGCTAACTTTCGAGGCAAAATGGCACCTGATTGGCATGGGATCTCCCATCTCGGTCCAGTAAGGATCAAAAGATCCTTTCAAAAATATGAACTACTCTTTCCATCCATGAGTCCAACTTGGCTTCTCAGTAGTTAATTCACCAATCTTCGGATAGGACGCGAGGCAGAAAAAACTGCGCTGATTAGGCGCTGCCTTGATCATGAACATAGAAAGAAATTCTCGCACTGTCAGCTCGACCTTTAGATGAACCTTCCCATGTATGTGTGACTTGGGGAAGATTCTTTAATCATTAGGGTTCAGCTGAGGTAGGGCAATTCCGAACTTATTGAAAGTCTTCTTATTGAAGGGATGATAAGAAAGAAAGACGCTATAGGAGAGACTGTAGGTATAGACAGCAATGGCGTCCTAGGAGGATCTAAAGCCCTATCATTAGGCCTTGATATTATATAATCAAGGCTATATGAGCCAAAGGACTCATTGAACTTTTTAGAAACAACACCGTGGCATGCCTTGGACCAAAGAGCAGCTACCATGGATCCTCAAAGAACTTGTCTCCCGAGGTGAGAGGGTGAGAACTTTCTAACAGCTCGTTGGGGAGCATTAAAAAATCCTTTAGGATAGGAGGCATTCTTCCTATCAGCTCCTCGACCGAGTCAGTTTTCTCCGAGTCCTTATCCTCTACTTTGAGGTCTTCGGGTTATTCATCAATATCTCTCGTAACCTCGTCAGACTCGACCTCTGGTGCAGCTGCTTTCCTCAATCTTTGGTGAAGAAGTCTGAGCGGAGTTTCTTCAACAACGGTGCCTTCCACATCTGGAATTTACATAATACTGACGTGCTGGGTTAGTTAATGAAAACCCTTCGAATTACGGCCTTGTTGGCTTCTCGGCTACTATTAAGATCCTTTGCCATGATATTGTCAAGACCTAAGGAAGCAGAAGCAACGAAAAAGTTTTAAGTCCTAATAGTCCAGAAGCTTCTACCTACAAAAAACTATAGGTTTTAACTAAGTATGAACTCAATAACTGAGTTCATCTATAGGTTTAAAACAGTTTAAAAGCCCATAAATAAAAACATCTTAAATAGCTCCAAAAGTTAGAGTTTTCTGCATACATACTCATAGATCACTCCGAAAAAGGGAGGCATAGAGATTCAAGCCCAGAAAACATTGCAAAATAATAAAAAAAAATTGATTAAAGGCAAAATTAAAGGGCTAAGAAGTTACCTTTTTAAGATGCTAATTTTGAGGATTCGATGCTGTGACTCCTTAAAGAAGACGTAAAGCACCTGAAGATGGCTTTCCTTGCAGAGATTTATGATAAGAGGACGATTGAAATGGGGGAAAGAGGATTTGGAGAAATTTTGTTAGAGGTTCGGCTTCTAAGTATTTCAAAAAGTAGAAATGAGTTAGGTTCTTAAGTATTTAAACCAAAGAGCACCTCAGATATTGACCATACAATCTACAGGGACATTGATCCAATGGCATGTACAAAAATTCTCAATCAACAACCACGATTTGCATGGAAAAATGCCTCTTTGAATTAACTGCCTAGGTATATTTCCTTGGCACACGGTGTGATAGTTGACATCCATAATTTTGACAACTCAATATTCAAGGTGACTCCTTAGCTCCACTACCATCATTAATTGTCAGAAGCCCAAGAGACTTCTCCAAAAAGATATTGAACAATTGCTTCAACGACCAGAGACACTTCAGCTACCGACCTACAAAGTTCTCCGAGCTAGGGGCAAATGTTATTAGGTCACCAAGTTGGGCTTGGCTGGTATTGGGCCCAAAAAGTCCCGAGGTTGATCTCGACCCATATTGCCTCGCTATGCTCTAGAAGCTTCTTTCTAGATGATACTTGAGAAGGGTAACATGGTCTATTTGTATCCGTATTTAAACTAGAAGATTTCCAAGATGGTGGTAAACACTCAAGTTGATCATGATCTACCGAATCTAAGATACTTATAAAGGATAAGGCTTATAACAGATCACAGTGATGAGGTTTAGCCAACAAAAGATGAGATTATCTTGTATTTGAATTTAAATTAGAATAAGGGGTAAGGCATTGACCATTTTTATGTACTATAAATAGAGGCCAGTTCTAAAGAATAGGCTAAGTCTAATTCTTGGTACAAATCTTTTGTATTTATATTTTCTCATAGTGAAATCTCGCCACCCGAGGAAACCCATAGTGGACGTAGCGTTCAATTCAGATGAACCACTCTAATTACTTATGTTTTTGTTATTTAATTTACTTCATACATGAGTGATTATTTCAGTGAGAAATTTGAGAGATTATTTGTTAGACAAGTTTTGTCCATCAATAAGCCCAAATAATCGTGGGACCAAATTTCTAATCACAAAATCAAACGTGTCCCCACTTTTTTGTTTTTGTTTTTGTCCTTTTTTTAATGTCTTAGCCTCTTTGGGGGAAAAAAACAATTTACTTTAGAATAAACAAAACAAGGCCACTAATTTCTGTTTATAACATTGCAGCCAAATTCTACCTTATAAATGTGTGCCTAAGCTTTTATTGACGATAATGAGACGTATATTCTTATTTTAGTTGCCCATGCATTGGTATCTTTTTTCTTTATAATTTTTTAATGAGAGTTTTATGATAGGGAGGCACAAAAATGTAAAATGGCAATTTGGGTTCGACAATGTAAAACTGACTCAATTTATTAATATTTTTATTAAAAATACAAAAAATATATAGACAAATAAGTTTTAGAAGAACACCTTTAACAAAGTTACTTCAAACAAAAGAATGATATAATATTTCTTGCTTAAATTCACAAAGTAAAGTATAAATAAGTGGATTAAATATTGTTTATATTAGTTGCAACAAAACAAATCTGAGTGATCTTTTTACTACATGGTTGACATGTGGGTTGACTCAAACTCGACACAAAAATTTGGGTTGACACAAACGTGTCCTAAATTACTATCCCTAGCATTGAAAAAAAAAAAAACTTTATCAATAGGATTTTTTGTTCTTTCAAATTTACACACTTTTTTTAGGTTTTGGGGGAGAAAAAACTAGTTGAGGGGCTATTTACCTATTAGCCTATTAGAGAGTGAAAAAAATGAGAACATGTTTTCATTTGAGGCAATACTACAATATCTTTACAAGTTTTCATCAATGAGAATTTTTTTGTCCATTCGTTCTAGATGGGATAGTAAAAAATAAACAAGTCCATCTTAAGTTTAATGAGCTAATGCATACCAAATTTATCAAAAACTAAAAAATAAAAATTCTAAAAAAAGAGGGCACATTTGTCCTTTCTCCGTCTTCGCTGTCGTCAAGAAGGATTCGATACTATTGTCTTGATTTTGTTGCTACAACTGTGGCTCATTAGGGGCAGATTGCATCGCGATCTTTCAATGAACTCCATTATGACCCATGGGTCTGTTGCGAAGGAGGTCATGGCGCAATTAAGATCGCGATTCTGTTTATTGGTCCTGATTTTGTTGTGCATGCAAGGGTTGTGAAGGTCCATAGCTCCATTGTTTGGGTCGTGGAGTCCATTTTTTTTTTTGTCTCCTGGGTTGCAAAGGTGCATTGGCAGATAGTTCTGTCACTTGGGTTGTGAGGTTGCAACCATCATAAGAGGGTCCTCCTCCATGGGTTATGAAATACAGTCCCTACCATTAATCAAAATGAGTCCTAGGGCCATAACTATGGTCGCCAATGGGCCTTTTTTCCTTTTATTTTATTTTTTCTTTGTTAAGCATTAGTTTTTTTAATCTAATTTTAATTTTGATTGTATAAGGGAAACCCCATTATGTGTTGGTAAAGTATCTCACTAGTCTCTCTAAGGATTTGCTAGGGTTTCCTTCGTAGGGGTAGAAGCATCATAAGGATAAAGGTTTTTACAATTTCTTGGCTTTGGAGTGAAAGCATCATACTGTTTCTATAGACGTGATGGTTAATCGGTGGAAATCTCTATCAATTACGATAAATGAAAATGGCAATATTATGGGCAGAGACGCTAACGGTATTGAAAAAAATAACGCTGAACTATGGTTTAGTCTCATTGCAAAGCTTGTATCTTGCAAACCCTATAATAAGAGGGCTCTTGTGGGAATGATGAAGGGGGTTATGGAGCAACGACAAGGGAATCGATGTCAATGAAATTGAACTAGGAATTTTTCTCTTCTCTTTTAAGAATCAATGAGAGAGAATCCTAGATATGGCTTAATGGACTTTCAATTGATCGCTTTCTATTTTAAAGGCCTATGAAGGAGAGGGCATAGTAGAGAAAGAGGATTTCTGTTTTAGTTTATTATAGGTTTAGATTCATCAGCTCCTAGTTGATGTGAGGAGCAGAGATATTGTTGAAAGGGCTAGGAATGTAATTGGTATCACATTGAAATTACATGTGGATGATAAGGGTTATTTTTTGGGTAAGTTTCTATTGTTGGATCAAAATCCAATTACGGGCCAATATATTAAATAAATGTGAATTAAAGGCTATCAATAAGGTTGCCTAATTAAAAGTGATCAATTTAGGTTTTGGGCTTTTAATGCATCATTAAGTATGAGCTTCCTATGTGTAGAGACCAAAATATAATTACTAATTTTATGATGGGCTAAATTGGTAATTAAGGATAATTGTTAGGGTTTAACAATTATATAAAGGGTTGTGGTCCCCAAGTCAGTACGTACATTATTTTTCTGTTACCCATCTACAGAGAGATTACAGAGCATTCTGAAAAGGAGGATTTACGTACCAGACTTGGAAGATCTTCAACCAAAAGACTCAAGAATCACATTCTATCAATAGATTTCGGTTAGCTTCCGCATCTTATTAATATTCTTGATGATTTGATATGAACGATCCTGGGTGATGATGGTTTTCTTCACAATTTTATTCTAACAAGTGGTATCTAGAGCCTCTTCATATTGAATCATTGAGAATCAATACTGTTTTTTTTAGATGTGATTCTCATAAATAATTCTCAAATTTAACAATCTATAGTGTCATTAAAATTGTTAAATTTGAGGACAATTGTTTAAATTTTGTCTTTGGATTATTCATTTATGTTCTGGTTATGAACAATCAGTTTTCAAAAGAAAATCTCTCTCTCTTAAATGCTTTATACAACACGATTGCCGAAAAGAAAATCCTTTTAATGTATAATAATCAATTCGGTTAAAGTTTATATATATATATATATATATATATATTTTTTTTAACTACTGCCTACATACGGCTCTGTTGCCGAAAAGAATATATTAAAAAAAAAAGACCATTAATGTTGTGCATTCTTCCTTCGTGAAGCAACCATATTTTGGGGTTATATATATATATATATACAAGATTTACGTTTCTGGCTTTTATGGTTTGGGAATAAGAGAAGACCGGCGGCATCCTTACTGCCGCCGACGAAGGACTCCGTGCACGGCCGTGAGGCTGCGTCGGATAGACAGTGCCTCGGCTAGAGGCCGTGGCGCAGTGAGAAAGCGGCGGCCATAGAGGCCGCCGCGTGAGGAATGCAAAGAAAAAAAAAAAGGGCTTTCGCCGGTGGCTGGCCCCACGACTGCCGGCCTCGACCATGTCTGGACGCGACCATCAGGTCACGCCGGTGTAGAGACGGCCGCAGCACAGGGGCGGCGGCCTTCACCCAAGGGTCGAAAGACCCCTAGGGTTGCTTGGGGCAGGTCTGGGCTTAAGGCTCTTTACACAGGCCCGATTGGGCCCGTGATCAGTCCCAACCCAGGGATTCAAACCCCTGGGTTACCGCAAAAAAAAAAAAAAGGGGATACATGGGCCGGGCCCGTGATTGGACATTCATACACGGGCTGGGCCCGTGACCGGTAAGTCCCCAGGGGTTCAACCCTGGCTGACCTGAAAAAAAAAAAAAAAAAAACGGTAGGGTTCTCCCGACCCGGTCCAGCCCCGACCTTGTCAATGTTGACCTTGACCAAAATTTTTTTTATTTTTATTTTTTATTTTTTTAATTTTGGTCATTTTTGGTGCAATTTTAAATTCAAATATTGGTATTTTATATATATTTTGAGATGAATTAATTGAAGCAACATGTCACCAAAGTGGCATCTCTTGTGGAAATTAATTTGTTTTGAAATATAAAAGGTTATGTTTATGTAACTTATGTGAATATTGACCGGCCCAAAGGAAGGCAATATTTGATAGAATTGCATGTACACATGTGGTGATAAACACGTGATGATTATTCGGTTTTACATGTAAGCAATAAATCAGCCCAAAGGAAGATTTATTGTTTGACATGTTCTTATTGTTAGTGTTTGATTACTACACCAAGATATCACTTACAAGTTAATATTTCTATCCAAAGACTAAATATTAATAGAGTGCCCGATATCTTGAGATGGGGTTACCTTTATTTGGATTTATTATTGTTATTATAGATTCTTATGTGAGCTTGTTTTGGTTTTGTTTATTATGTTCTCTGTTTCAGCTACTAGTTCTGCCTCTAATATTACTGCCAGCATCAATTCAATTCCTATGCTAAATGGTAGCAACTTCAAATCATGGCAAGAGAACCTCCTAATAGTTCTCAGAGTCATGGATCTCGACCTTGCGTTAAGGGTTCCTTCTCCCGCACCTCTTACAGATAAAAGTTCCTCTGATCAAAAGAAGGACATGGAAAGGTGGGAGAAGTCAAATCGCATGTGTATGATGATCATGAAGAAGGCCATTCTATATCGGAAACAATAAAGATAGCCAAAGAGTTCCTTGAGGACATTGAGAAGAGATTTGCCAAAAATAAAAGGCTGAAACAAGTACACTTTTGACAAACCTTATCTCAATGAGATACAAAAGTAAGGGGAACATTAGGAAGTAAATCATGGAAATGTCTCATCTTACTTCAAAATTAAGAGCACTTAAGCTTGACCTTTCTGAGGACTTGCTAGTGCATTTAGTTCTTATATCTCTTCCTGCACACTTCAGTCAGTTTAAGGTGAGCTATAACTGCCAAAAGGAGACTTGGTCTCTTAATGAGCTCATCTCACATTGTGTGCAAGAAGAGGAAAGGTTGAAGCAAGAAAAGACAGAAAGTGCTCACTTGGCTAATACTTTCAAGGACAAAGGGAAGAAAAGGAAAAAGGATAAGGAAGGTGCAGTTACGGCACCTCAAAAGAAGCAACAAAAGAGACCGGTTGATCCAGAAGGTACGGGTTGTTTCTTCTGTGGAGCTGCAGGACATAAGAAGAAGCATTGCACCAACTATCACGCTTGGCGTGCTAGAAAAGGTATGCTTCTTAATTTGGTTTGTTCTGAGGTTAATTTAACTTCGGTACCTGAACACACTTGGTGGATGAATTTTGGTGCAACCACTCACATCAGTGTGTTTATGCAGGGATGCCTGAGATGCCGAAAGCCAACTGATGGTGAAAGATACATCTACGTGGGCGATGGCAAGAAAGTTGAAGTTGAAGCAATAGAAAAATTTAGATTATTGTTAAAGACTGGATTTTATTTGGATCTTGATGAAACATTTATTGTACCGTCTTTTAGACAGAATTTGATTTCTATTTCAGCTTTGGACAAATCTGGTTATTCTTGTTCATTTGAAAATGAAAATTTTAGTTTGTTTCATGATTCAAAATTAGTTGGTTTCGGTTCTTTATTAGGTTACGATAATCTTTATTTACTTGATACAATTGCTTCATTTAATGAATCCTTGCAATTAAGTACAGGAGGTATAAAGAGAAAATTAACCAATGAGAATTCAGCTGCGTTATGGCACAAGAGATTGGGTCATATCTCTATAAGGAGAATAGAGAGACTTGTGTCAGACGAAATTCTCGACCCCTTAGACTTTACAAATTTTGATATTTGTGTTAACTGTATTAAAGGGAAACAAACCAATAAAAGGAGATTTAAAGCCAACAGGACTTTGGACGTCTTAGAACTTATACATACAGAAATTTGTGGGCCATTCCTTACGGCTTCTTGGAATGGTCAACAATATTTTATAACGTTCATAGACGATTTTTCCAGATATGGCTACATATATCTCGTTCATGAAAAGTCACAGTCGCTGGATGTGTTCCAAAATTATAAGGCTGAAGTTGAAAATCAACTCAACAAAAGGATTAAAAGCGTCAGATCTGACCATGGTGGTGAATACTATGGTAGATATGACGGTTCAGGTGAACAATGTCCGGGACCGTTTGCTAAGTTCCTAGAGGAAAGTGGTATCGTCCCACAGTACACTATGCCGGGCTCGCCTACTATGAATGGTGTTGCTGAAAGACGAAACAGAATGCTTAAGGACATGGTGAGGAGTATGATTTCTCATTATGTCTTACCAGAATCACTCTGGGGAGAAGCACTTAAGACTGCAGCGTATATCCTTAACAGGGTTCCAACTAAAGCAACTGCCAAAATCCCTTACGAACTTTGGACATGCAAGAAGCTTAGTATAAAGCATTTGCATGTTTGGGGATGTCCAGCTGAGGCAAGGCCTTATAGGCCTAATGAAAAGAAACTGGACTCAAGGACGGTTAGTTGTTATTTTATTGGATACTCTGAAAGATCCAGGAGGTACAAGTTTTATGATCCCACGACCAAATCAATATTTGAGATGGGAAATGCCAGGTTCTTTGAGGATGTCGAGTTTGCGGGGGGAGATATGGTTAGGGACTTTGTCTTTGAAGAGGAATATGTTGATATTCCCACAGCTGTTATTGACATTGATCAGGTTCTTACTCCTGACATCGTTCAAGAAGCATACCCAAATCAAGACAATGTCGGAGAACCTCCCATTTCAGAAATTGTTCTAGAAGAACAAACTCAACCATCTCAAGAACCTATGCCATTAAGGAGATCCACTAGAGAAAGGAGAAGTGCGGTGCCAGATGATTACATTGTATTTCTCCAAGAACATGAGTATGACATTGGTATGGTGGAAGATGATCCAATCAACTTCCGTCAAGCCATGGAAAGTTCTAGATCTCAAGAGTGGATTGATGCCATGAATGAAGAGATAAAGTCTATGAAAGACAATGACGTTTGCGATCTTGTCCCATTGCCTGAAGGTGCGAAACCCATTGGTTGCAAATGGATATTTAAGACCAAAAGGGATTCGAAAGGCAATATGGAGAGGTATAAGGCTCGTCTTGTCGCAAAAGGCTTTACACAGAAAGAAGGCATTGATTACAAAGAGACTTTCTCTCTGGTTTCTTCGAAAGACTCTTGTAGGATTATAATGGCATTAGTGGCACATTTTGATCTTGAGCTTTATCAGATGGATGTTAAGACTGCGTTGCTCAATGGTGACATTGATGAAACAATCTATATGATGCAACCGGAAAACTTTGTGTCAAGAGATGCAAAGAAGATGGTTTACATATTAAAGAAATCTATCTATAGGCTCAAGCAAGCTTCTCGTCAATGGTATTACAAATTTCATCAGTTTATCATCTTGTTCGGTTTTGAGATGAATTTGGTCGATGATTGTATATACCACAAGTTCAGTGGGAGTAAGTATATTTTTCTAGTTTTATATGTCGATGACATTTTGCTTGCCAGCAACGATATAGGCTTGTTGCACGAAACCAAGAGATTTCTATCAAAGAAATTTGAGATGAAGGATCTTGGTGACGCCTCTTTTGTGTTAGGGATACAGATACATCGGGATCGCTCTCGGGGTATTTTAGGATTATCACAAAAGGGCTATATCGAAAAGATTCTTAAGAGATATGACATACAGGATTGTAAACTAGGTGATACCCCTGTGGCTAAGGGAGACAAGTTTAGTCTCAATCAGTGCCCCAAGAATGATTTTGAGATTAAGGAAATGCAGAAGATTCCTTATGCTTCAGTAGTAGGGAGTCTAATTTATGCTCAGGTATGTACGCGTCTGGATATTGCATACGTTACAGGGATGTTGGGCAGGTACTTAAGCAATCCTGTAAAGGATCACTGGGTAGCAGCCAAACGAGTCTTAAGGTATTTTCAGAGAACAAAGGGTTACATGCTCACGTATCGGAGGTCAGAACAGCTTGAGATCATTGGGTATACTGACTCTGATTTTGCTGGATGCCAAGATAGTATGAAATCTACATCGGGCTATGTCTATCTTATGGCTGGAGGTGCTGTCTCTTGGAAAAGTGCTAAACAGTCTCTTATAGCATCTTCTACAATGGCGGCAGAGTTCATAGCGTGTTATGAGGCGTCCAATCATGGAATATGGCTACAAAATTTTGTCACAGGGTTGCATATAGTGGACAGTATTCAAAGACCACTCAAGATATTTTGTGACAATAAGTCAGCAGTTTTGTATTCCAACAACAACAGGAGCTCGATGAAGTCAAAGCATATAGAGATCAAGTTCCTAGTTGTGAAAGAAAGAGTTCAGAGTGGACAGTTGTTTATAGAGCACATCAGCACAAACTCCATGATTGTGGATCCGCTTACTAAAGGATTGCCACCCAAAATGTTTCATGAGCACACTACTCGTATGGGTGTCATATCATTTCAGGATATTTAGTTTTAGTGGAAGTTTGTAATTTTAAATGCTCTTATGATATAGACATTTTTCAGTTATTTCAGTTTATGGATATTTTGAGGTTATTTTCTGCAGAAATAAAGTTTTCAGTTTATTCACACTCTGATTTTGGTATGATTTGATCTCAATAAAGTTTTCAGGTGGACCAGTTGGAAATAGGCATGTTAAGATCACATTGCATGAAATTTTCATGCTACACATCCATGCTTGATCTTGTCATTAGTTGTATTGGTATATGTGATCATTGATGGGTCTAGTTATGACATATGTAACGAAGGTCGCTTTGGTCCTATATTGATATGGTTAATAAACAAGATTGTTGAGGTGCATAAGGTTTTGATAGCAAAATTCATGAGCTCATAAGGTATAATTCACATTTATAAAGTTTCATATATAGCCCAAGTGGGAGAGTGTTGGATCAAAATCCAATTATGGGCCAATATATTAAATAAATGTGAATTAAAGGCTATCAATAAGGTTGCTCAATTAAAAGTGATCAATTTGGGTTTTGGGCTTTTAATGCATCATTAAGTATGGGCCTCCTATGTGTAGAGACCAAAATATAATTACTAATTTTATGATGGGCTAAATTGGTAATTAAGGATAATTACTAGGTTTAGCAATTATATAAAGGGGTTGTGGTCCCCAAGTCAGTACGTACATTATTTTTCTGTTACCCATCTACAGAGAGATTACAGAGCATTCTAAAAAGGAGGATTTACGTACCAGACTTGGAAGATCCTCAACCAAAAGACTCAAGAATCACATTCTATCAATGGATTTCGGTTAGCTTCTGCATCTTATTAATATTCTTGATGATTTGACATGAACGATCCTGGGTGATGATGGTTTTCATCACAATTTTATTCTAACATCTATGTGTTCAAGTCATGATCGATGTTACTAAGCCTCTTCATCGTGGAGTTAAGTTTAGGTTTGGTGCTCCAGGTGTAGTGGTTTAGGGAGATCTCTAATATGAACACCTACCTGACTTTTGTTTCAGATGTAGAAGATTAGGTCATCTGCTGAAAGACAATTGGACATGCCCTTCTCGATTTCTAGGGGAGGGTGTTGAGTTGCTTTATGATACATGGTTGAAAGCGCCTGAAAAAGGCATATTTCAGGGGACTCGTTTTGCTTCAGGAGTTCTAGCAATGACTCATCGTTCTGACTACTGAAGGTATGATTTTGACGGTATGAATTTTATTAGCACTTGGCTTTTAAATCGTTGAGGGTTTCCAAAATTTTCTCGTTGTGATTAGAACGGTAAGAGATCCTTGGTGGGGGCTCCAGCAAAGTTGCACGTCAAGTTTTGTATCTTGATCCAAGTCTTAAAAGGTTAGCACCTAATTAATGATCGAATCAAATTTCTAGCCTTAACCAAAAGAGAGCATTTATAGAAAGGATTCGATTTAAAATCTCACGTGATTGAGCACGTGTAATTAAAAAATAGTGTCTCTGAAGCTGCCAATGATCTGGAGGATATTTCTTATGCAAGCATAAATGACGTCAAAGTTGTGACTATTTCTTCTCCTTCCAAAGTTGGCGTAGGGGCTTCTTCTCTTGCTACGGGTTCTTCTTCTCCATGCTTGGGTGATTTTTTCTCAAATGCCTTCAAGTTTGGCATGGGTGTTGAGGGAGGCAGGAGTGGGAAAACGGCTTAGAAGTGGGAGTCTTCTTTGAAATTCAAAAACAGCAACTGTAGGGTTGATAAGGATGTAGAGAAAGAGAACTATCTGATCAAACAAAAGTGCGCAGGTATAAGTCAATGGATAGATGTTGATAAAAGACAAAGAGTGGTGTTTAGTGAAATTTCTAATACTATGAGATCGGCGGGCACTACTGAGTAGTCCTGTTGGGAGCAATGAGTCTTGTATATTGGAATGCTTAGGGTTTAGGGAATCCCCAAGCAGTAGACAAGCTATGGATGCTTATTCGTAGTACCTCCCCATGTCCATTTTTTCTCTTCGAAACAAGACTTTATGGATTTATGGCCTTGACTTTTAAGGATCAAGTTGGGTTTAAGAATAGAGTTCACATTGATTGTGTCGGTAGAAATAAGGGGACTATCATGATGTGGAATGATGAAATTGTGGTCGATGTTAAGAGCTTATCTCGATATCATATTAACCTATTCATTTTAGGTGTTGGGCCTTCTTTTTGGCATTTTTGTGGTATCTATGGTAACCTCGATCATTCTTAAAGGCACAATACATAGGGCTCTCATTAAGATGCTCAAATCATTGTTCTCTTTATCTTGGTTGATTGGTAGTAATTTTAATGAAATACACTTTCTTTTGGAAATGCAAGGAGGCAACGCTAGAGGTCATTCTAGTATAGTTCAATTTTGAGAGTCTCTTGATTTCTATGGTTTGTCAAATTTAGGGTTCAAAGGTCCTTGTTTGATGTGCAACAAAAATCAAGATATTGGGAAATATTTAAGAGCGGCTTGATAGGTTTGTTGGTGATTCTATATAACGGGCTCTCTTTTCAAAATATGGAGTTCACAATTTAGATTTCTTTGGTTTAGATCACTGTGTCATTATGATCACTCTTTTCCAACTAGAATTTCACTTTGATAGAAGCCCTAAAAAGGGAGATTTTTATTTGATCCGTTGTGGATGACTAATGAAGAGTTTAGGTGGGTCCTAGGTTGTGCTTGTGGAGCTAGGAGTGATATTATATGGAAGGGTGATGAGCTCATAAACTTTTTGGAGAAATATGATGTGGATCTCAAAGAGTAAAGTTTTAGCAAGTTTGATCTCAAAGAGAATATTGAGAGGCCAAATAACTTTTCTTGAATGAAAATAAGTAAAACGCCTGAGCTAGAGAATTGGAACTTGACAGAACTATTGTTCTTGAAGAATGTTATTCGAATCAATGATCATGGGTAGATTGGCTACATGGTGGAGACCACAACACAAAGTTGTTTTATTCCAAAGCTACCGAGAAGAAGAAGAAAAACCGAATTGATGGTTTGGAGGGGTCAGATGGAGTATGGATATAGGAGGAAGATGAAATCATAGAAGAGATTAAGAATTATTTCAAAGATATTTTCTTTATGTCTTTACCATCAAAAGATGACATCAACACCATTTCTGACGTTGTTACCTCTCATTTGATGGATGATATGAAGACTTAGCTAGATGTTCTATTTCCTCCAGATGAGGTTAAAGTCGTGTTGTTCCTAGTAAGGCATCTGGACTAGATGATTTTTATGCTATGTTCTTCCAAAAAATTTGGGACGTTGTTGGACATGATCTTACTTGGGTGGCGTGGGTGTTCTAAATGAAGCAAAGCCAGTCAAAGATTTGAATAAAACATACATATTTCTTATCCTAAAGACAAAACACCTAAAGAAAGTCTCTTATTTTTGCCCCATCGGCTTATGTAATGTGGCAGTATAAGGTAATAAAAAAAAAACCCTATCAAATAGACTTGAGAAAGTATTACCGAGTCTTATTTTCGATGAACAAAGTGCCTTTGTGTTGGGATGCTTAATTATCGATAATGTGCTAGTTGCTTTCGAGAGGCTTCATTCTATATGTCATACGACAGGGGGAAGAAAAGGATTAATGGGACTACAGCTTGATATGAGTAAAGCTTATGATTGAGTTGAGTGGCACTTTGGAGGCTATGATGAGGAAGATAGGTTTCAGTGAGTCCTTGTGATGATTTTACTTCTCAAACCATTACTTAACATTCTTTTAAGCTTAATTTAGCTATAGAAAAGAGCAACCTTTTTTTTTCAAAAGAAATATTATTAATGTTAGACATATATGCCTTAAGGAGTAAAAATGTAATATGTTTTTGAAGACATTTTTATCAATAAAGAATTTATTTATTATTAATATACCAAATCTTGTCATCTTTACGTTCATATTTGTTGAATGTATGTTACGCAAATAATAGTCTGAGACTGTCAGTCTAAACCTTTAAGAATTAGGCATATGATGGACAGATTATGCGGAAGGCACGATTCTTAAGGTGATGGTCTAAATCATAAGATCCGCAATCGAGGGAATAAAGTTGGGTGCTTTATTCATGTAAAGATTGTTATGTTGTCTATATCCCTATTGGGAGATGGTTTGTCTTGACCATCGAAGGTGGACTCCGTAATAGAAACATTGACATATTGTCATAGGTGACGATGTATTGGATCGGGACATAAAGTGAATTAATTTGGATTAATAATTCTATCTTGGCAAATCGATTCACTTTAGACAATCATTTGTATTGTATCTTAATCTTGAGATGAATAGTGGTCCCATTGTCGTGACTTGTATCTTTTGATGTATCAAAGAATGACACCCACATTTTAATAGTGGTATACATGCCGGTATGTTGGAGGCATGACTCTTGATAGTGTAGACATGTTATTCATAGATATGGAATCCATAGCTCCTTTTAGGAGTAGTGATATCCTCTTATATGCATTATCCTGTAATTGAAAAACTAGAACGCTCAACCATTTGGATACATAAGTGTAATCGAATGGTATACCGTCTTTGGATGGTAAGTTTTCTAATGGTGAGATAATGGAACGTAAGATAAAAATAATCGGGAAGGTAAGACAGAACTTGCCCTTAAGCCAGTTATGGATAATCCTATGGGAATACGATACACTATGATATGTCATGGAGACTTAGCTATATGGGCTTTGTAATTCTATATAGTTCGAGAGTGTAGCTTCAAGCTTTTAGTGGAGTAGCGTTGGAGTTGATAATTATGAAATATATATCTAGGATATTGGGTTTCATAATTATCAAGAGCTTGAACTATATAGGTCTATTTGGTCCCCTTTGCTAGCTCACAACATCCTATAACGATACGGCGTGCTTTTTCAATCATTGGTGACTTATGTCAGATTTATTAGATTGGTTGAAATTTGAAAGAATGAAATAATTCATGTCTGTTTATCGATTGAATTAATTTTGTGACAAAATTAATTCAAGATAAACTTGTTGAATTATTGGGATCGGATAATTCTTGTTTGTTTATCAGTTGATTTAATTTTGAATAAATTAAATCAAGATAAACTTGTAAAATTATTAGGAATTCATTTATTTTTCTAGAGATTATCTAGACAAAGTTGTTTTAATTAGATAACTTCTCTATTAGGTTATTTAAATTGAAACTGAGACTTGATCCTATAGAATCTCAGATGAAAAATAAAAGATTCGTTGAGATTTTTTTATCAGTAGTTCGGCATGCCGATCCTCATGTTTGGCCTGTCAATGGGGCAAGTTTGGCCTATCGGTTAGACAGATCAGCCTGCCCATGCGTAATAAAAAAATCACGTGTTTTCACGTAGATTTCATCAGATATTGATCCAAATTTGATTTTGATTCAAATTTTGAGGCATTATCTGATAAAGACTGACTCCTAGACTCAACCTCTATATAAAGGGAGTGAGTCTCATTATTATTTAGATCAGTTGAGAGATTAAGAGTGATACTCTACTAGTGAGAATCTAAAAACTCCTTGAGAGCTCTTGTTCACAAATCACCAACACTAGCTTTGGGTTCTCTCAATTGGTTTGAAGGAGGGTCACCTAGAGGAAGAGCTGTACGTGTGAGCCCACACTCACTCCAATCGTGGATAGAGAATAGCAAAGAAGGCCAGTTGGTTAAGGTCCTTCTGAAACATTACTTCTCTTCACTGATTGCAGGAACTTTTCGGCACATAGAGGTTAGTAAGATCCGGTTAATTTATGCATATAGTATGTCAAACTTATGTTTTAGAAAATACTCTGATATAAAATTTATAAAATTCCCCTGCGTACTATTTTTCTAACAATTAAAATATATTATCCAATTTCAAAACATATCTTTATTCTCAAAAATACATATAATACTAAACCATGTTTACAATCACATCTTTGTTCCAAAAAATACATATAATTTTGGTTCTACTTTTATTACATAAACCATGTTAAATGGTTTTTAAGATAACATATTTTAAAATATATAATTTACAATGGAGACATATCGCAATGGTATCCATAGCCTTTGATTACATTTTTGCTTATTTGTTGTTGCTATCTTAACTATAATTCTATTTCAGCCTCTTGGCTAGATGTCTTACAGTATGAACTAAACTAGGTGAGCCATTGCTTAGTAAGTGTAAACAAAACCCACAAAATATTTTTTAATCATATGCATGATCTATTTATGCTTTCTTATGAACCTCATTTATTTATTTCATATCCTTAACTTGAAGTAGGGCCCAAGTATTCACACCAAATGCGCATAAAGGTCAAGACCGTAACACAGCTTAAAACTCCCCTTGGATCGGGAGGTTGGTACGGTACTTTCTTATCTTATCTAGTGACATAATTTACCAGCACTTTTAAATTATGGTGATATACCATACATAATATTTTATTAACTTTCAATAAGTGCATAGTAATTGCATTTCATTAAATGATATAAATAACATTTTATTTGAAAACCTTCATTCCACGCTGCAGGTAAGGTTTAGATCTTACTTGGAATTAGCAAAGCCTTAACCAAGTTCTTGTTTCTTTGTTATCTGCCCATGTGTCCTACCTGAATAATATTTCATCATTAGCAAACTTGTTTATTATTGATTACTCATCAATATCAAGATTTAAACATTTAAATACTTAATCTAATCAAGTAAGTTTTCCTTAAAAACTCGAGCGTAATAGAATTTGTTTTCCCTTATCTCACGATTGCTTTCTATCATCAATGGAATGCAAAAGAATTCTCACTAAGGAGTGTTTTTTTATTTCAGACATTTCGGGGTCTGTTCGAGCGTTTTTGCTAAAAATGATGATTTTGCCCCTGATGGGCCTTAAAAGCTTTTCAAACTTGTTTTAGTTAAAAACTTGGATTTTCTTGCTTATTTGCAATAGTGCAGAGAAAATAAGGCGTTGTTTTTTCTTTTTGGTGGAAAAATCCATTTTAATAAAACTTTGTGATTTTAACCCAAAATATAAAAATTTTGACGATTTTATCCCTGGGACGATTATGTCATTGTGCCCAATTTTTCAAAAGGATTAAATTTCTCAAAAGTATCTCGGTCAAAATCTTTTGTTTCAAAACTTTTTCTTTTTAACATAATTTTTGAAAAATTTTTGTGATTACAAATTTGCAAAATTTATAACTCATAAGCTGTGTAGAACTTTTACAAGCCGTTTTTCATTTTTAACAGTTTTGATGAGTTTTACGACTTTTATATTTTAACTTTTATAAGATTCAGACTGCATAGTACGATTTTTGGTTGTTTTTCTAAACTGCCCCTTAAAACAATATCTTTGCCGTTTTTGGCTATTTTTCTAAACTGCCCCTTAAAACAATTTCTTTTTCAATATGGCCCATTTTGAAATTTTCAAAGCTTTGCTATCCTCACAGACACTAGCAGTTCATAGGTTCATACCAAGGAGGTAAATCATTTTCTATTCACATTAAAATCCCTTTTTGGCAAATTGGCGAACATGTTGGGCTTTGCCTCCGTGCTTTTTCCTTAAAAATCCTTAACCATAGCTTCTATTCATAGTCATTACTATCAAATCCATATCATACATCATAATCATGCTTTAAAGTCCTTGTACACAAGCCATAGTCCATACTTTATCAAATACATACAAAATTTCCAAAAAGAGCAACAGACTTTAATGGAAAGTTAGCTTTTATTCCTCTGCAAAAAGAGCTTGATTTGGCTAAAACTTCTTAGCCCTAAAACATAACAAAATCTCGATCAAAACTCACCCGAAAGCTCAAGAGAAAATCACAACATTTACTTAGTAAAAGTATGGATTTTATCTTGAAAATTTGTTAACCTTGACTACCCTCCTTGAACTTGATCAAAACTTGATTGTAAGTGATAGTTTTTGAAAGAATTTTTTAGACGAAATAATGTAATGGACCAAGTTTTGAGAAGAAAAAAAGGGAATCTTTTTTTTTTTTCTAAGTTCTTTTAGAAAATGTTCACAACTTTTTCTTAAGTTATCATTAAGGTGTCTTTTGCAATTTTATTAACTTTGGGGCAAAATTTGAATTTTGCAAAGTTTCCCCTCAACTTAAGGTAGAGCTGGTGCAATAAGGGGGTAAGGTGGCTTTTGTCCACCCTTTGGATGTCTCATTGTGGGTCCCATAACCCTTTCAGGCAGTGTAATTTTACCCCACATTGTATTTTTCATATACTGTCATTGTAAAATTAAAGAGATATTTTCTTTAATAGTCTAAAATTATATTGGCTGACTTTTTACATATACTTAGTATTTTCCAGTATAGTATTTCATATATTTGTGTTATTATTTTATCGGTACAATTACACTATACTGTGTTTCCTTTTTATTTTTGCGTGTCTTTCTACACTATATTCCTTGACTGATGAATTGTTGATACGATAATCCCTATCAGTTTAACTGACTGGCATCTGACAATTTCTATGTTGTTTAGATCATAGCATGATTTTCTACTTTAATTAACATATTTATCCTTTATTAATTTATACCACACAATTTTATAATTAATGTGATATAAATTTCATCTTAAGAGCATTTTATAAATTTTTGAATGTTTAAACTTATAAAATTTGCATATTTAAAATACTTGGTATTGCATAAAGATTTACATTCATAATGCACATATGTAAATTATTTATAAATAATTTACATTTTATTGTATTTATATAAAAAATATGATTCGTTGGGGAAAAATTTATTATTTAAATTTAAATTACATCTAAACTTAAATTTATGAATTTTCTCAGGCATTACATTCTGGGTTTGGGTTATTATGAATTGTGTTTCATCGATACGGTTTTCATTCATTGGCAACGGTGGAGGAGGTTCTTCCTCAGATAGTTCTTTGACAGACGTGACCCATTTTCCCGTACCCAATTCTGCTGTGTGTTGAAGGTTTTTCAGTGGCCATAAGAAAGGAAGAAGCTTGTGGCAATCTTCAAGGGATTTCTGTTACAAGACGGGCTCCTAGAGTATGTCACTTACTCTTTGCTGGTGATTCAATAGTCTTTGGCCGGGCTTTTTTGTCTCGAATTTTGGGTTCATATGCACTGGCGATTAATTTCTTGAAATCCATCATCACTTTTAGTCCTAATGTGGATGCAGGAAGAAAATCCGAGATTCAACAACGTTTGAGACTTGAAGATGTGGGGGCAAAACCATGACAAATACCTTGGGCTGCCTTCTTTTATCGAAAGAAACAAAAGAGCTAAGAAGTTACAGGCTTGGAGACGGAAGGTGTTCTCGGCGGGGGCAGAGAGGTTTTAATTAAAATAGTCGTCCAAGCTACCACTGCATATGCTATGAGCGTCTTTAAGATTCCCGCTGGTCTTTGCTATGATTTACAAGCGACGGTAGCTAGATTTTGGTGAAGATGAGAAATAGATCCATTGGGTTAAATGAAATAAATTATTCTTCCGAAAGAATGAAGGAGGAATGGGTTTTAGAGACGTTGGAGGGTTCAACCAAGCTCTTCTAGCCAAGCAAGGTGGAGAGTTATTGAAAATTTGACTGCGCTAGTTGGCCAGATTCTGAAAGCTAAATATTTCCCGGGTTGTTCTTTCTTCGAAGCCTGAGGAGGTCATAATGTGCCTAACAGTTGGCGGAGTATTCTATGGGTTCGGGAACTTCTACATAAGGGTGTTCGGTGGAGAGTAGGCGATGGTAGAATGATGTCGGCGTTTAGATCTCCATGGATTCCGAGACCAGGTTCCTTTCTTCCAATCACTCAACCAAATTCCCAAATGTTTGATTGGACAGTTGCGGACGATATCAAATTCTCAATGGAATACAGAGCTACTTCACTCCTTATTCTTTTTTTTTGATACGATACCTACCCCACCCTACCCCATGTTCTGAAAAAGCCATTTTGCATCTCCCCCATTCATATCATTCCTTTAATTTAATTCCCCAAATCTCCTCTCTCTCTCTCTCTCTTGGGTAAGTATAGCAATAACGAAAAATTCATGTCCTTAAATGCAATGTCTTCCTCTCCCGACTCTCAAGACATTAACCTGGTATTTCCTACGATTTTGTTCTTTTTATTTCCTTCTCTAAAATTTTCTCTGTTTTTGATATATCTTACCTTCACAAGTTATTCACTGAATCTGTCTGGTTTCCTAGAAAAGTAACAAATGAAAAAATAAAGCTGGGATTTTGAATCTTCTTCTTTTTGACTGAATATTGATCACTTTACTGCTTTGTATATGAATTCAGATTGGTAAATATGTTTGTCTCAAAAAAAAAAAAAAGATTAGTAAATATGTTTAGAATCATACTTTCCATTGAAAGAGGGTAGCTATTAGACAGCTGTTACATAGCTATTAGAGATTGGTTTTTTTTTTTTCCTTTTCAAGTTTTCTAACAGTTGAAGTTTTTGGGTGGTTATCTTTCTAATGGAAAAGGAACGAAAAAGAAATGGGAAGCTAATTTGTTTTATCCCTTGATTTCTTTCTCAGTACGTAAAAGTTGTGTTAATATGCTTTAATTATGAGATTCTTTTTTTGTGTTGCAGATAGATGACTGTTATGCAATCTCAAATTACTGACAGTGATTATGAACCCAAGAATGTTGCTCTTTTTTAATAATCATTCACGAAAAAAATAAAAGCTTTCTTTGTCTATTTTAAAAAGTAGAGTCCACCAAATAATTGTGCCTTGTAATTTCATCCACGTGACCATTGAGATATGAATGCTCAAGATTTTCTGAGATTTAAGCCCCAGTCAGGCATAATAAAATCTTGCTCTTTGCTTTGTGTTAATTCTATGATTGTTCTAATTCCAATTACATTTCTTGACCTTTGATTATCTTCACCAACTGGGAATTGGTTATGTCATTGTAAATCATTTTTCTTTTTGTTTTTCCCATTTTCTTCTTTGTTACAACTTGTTCTGTACAATTGACAGGCCTCTACCTCAATCCTGGACATGGAGATTCAGTCAAACCATTCCATCAATTGCAATTCAGGCCAAGTGAATCTGCTACCAAATCAAGAACCCACTAATATCTAAACTTCTCCGAACTCTCGGGGACTTCCCATCATCACAACCCCAAATGCAAAGAAGTTGACCCTCCTTCCTCTCATCTTCCTCATTTACTCTTTGAAGTCGCTGGTGGGCCCTACGGCGAGGAGCCTGCAGTCCAAGCAGCCGGACCACTCCTTGCCATCCTCGGTCTCCTCATCTTTCCTTTCATCTGGAGTGTCCCTGAGGGCCTCATCACTGCTGAGCTATCCACTGCTTTTCCTGGAAATGGCAGCTTTGTCATTTGGGCTGAGCGCGCTTTTGGTTCGTTTTGGGATCCTTAATGGTGACATGGAAGTTCCTTAGTGGAGTCATCAACATCGCCGCCTTCCCTCTCCTTTGTATTGATTACTTGGAGAAGCTAATCCTGGTTCTCGAATCTGGTTGGCCTACGTACGTTGCAATTTTCTTATCGACGTTGTTCCTTTCGTTTCTCAACTATACTGGTTTAGCCATTGTTGGATACGCTGCAGTAGTACTTGGTATTGTTTCCCTTTCGCCGTCTATTTTGTTGTCTGTAATGGCAATTCCAAAGTTTCAGCCTCACAGACCGATCACTCTGGTGCAAAAGGGGGTGAAAAAAGATTGGAACTTGTTCTTCAACACCCTCTTTTGGAACTTGAACTTTTGGGACAACGTTAGTACTTTAGCCGGAGAAGTTGACAAACCTCAGAAGAATTTTCCCATTGATCTCATGGCGGCCGTCATATTCACTTGCCTTGCCTACTTGGTGTCACTCATTGCCGTGACCGGAGCTATTTCTGTGGATCAAAATCTATGGGAAACTGGCTTCCATGCCTATGCTGCAGAAATCATTGCAAAAAAAGTGGTTGAAAGTGTGGCTTGAGATCGGTGCTGTGTTGTCCGCCACTGGACTCTTTGAAGCCCACCTAAGTAGTAGTGCGTACCAAGTTCTTGGCATGGCAGATATCGGATCTCTTCCCAAGTTTTTCTCTATCCGTTTGAAGCAGTTCAACACTCCATTTGTGGGGATCTTGGTTTCAACAATAATTGCCCTGCCAATCGCTTACATGAATTTCACAGTGACAATTTCATCAGCAAACTTCTTGTACAGTTGGAGTTTGCATCCTTCGTTTGGCTGCGAAGAAAAATGCCATCCTTGAAGAGGCCATATAGAGTTCCAATGGGGCTGCCGGGTTTGATAATCATGTGCTTGATTCCATCAGCATTTCTGATATTTGTAATGGCAATGGCTACAAAGACTCTGTTCTTGGTGAGTGGTATTATGACTCTTGCAGGGATTGGTTGGTTCTTTTTCATGAGATTTTGTAAGTCAAACAAGTTACTCAAGTTTAATGATAATGGCCAAGTCAATGAAGGATCATCATTTGGATAATTCTGCCTTTCATCGACTTGGCTGCTTTTTAATGCAGAAGAGATATATCTTATACTTTAAGTGTACACAACGCAATCGTGTTATTATTATTGTTGTTGTTATTGTTCTCGTGTCATCATGATCATGATCATGATCATCATTATCATTATGATCATGATTATAAATTTTTGCGCTGCAGATATCCAACCTTTGTAATATTTGACACTTGAGTCCTCATTTTAATAATTTGGACACTTATGGCATGTTTATCAATTCCACGTTTACTGGATCTTTTGGATCCTGAAATGGGGAGTCAAATTGGTAGGAATGGGATTGACAATCCCATGCCCCCTTCGGATTGGACTCTGAATCATGATAATAATGCTAAGTTACTATATTATAGCTAATTTACGTACAATTAAACGTTTTTTAATAAGACAAGAAACAACGGGTTAGCCATTATAGTAATACCGTATAAGCATTACGACACCTTGTCAACTTGAATGTATATACTTTCTCCCTTAATATATATATATATATATATATATATATTCTCCAGAAAGAATACACACACGAGGTGCAAATTTGATCTTAGTTTAGGAGTTCTGTACTGTTACCAATAAAATACAAAGGAATATATAATTATGACTTGTGTTTATTATTTTATTTACCTAATTAGCCCTAATATTATAATATATTAGTCTAATTATTATTAACTTTTTTTATAATAAATATATAATTTACCTTTTTTAAAAAGTTAATAATATCTTTTTTAAATTGAAAATACATAATTACTTATAGGATATACAAGTAATTTTACAACAGTTCATTTTGATTCTTGATTTAGGTAAACGCATGGAGGATTCGAACTGGCTTCGATTTCAAATCTTATAACTAAATAAACAACTTATTACGGCTCTAATTCCTCACTTCTAATCCTACCAATTTCAATTAATGCCTACTTTGAGTATGCATAAATAAAACACCATTTGGTTTTCAGTCCCTATTTTAAGATCTTGAACACTTAGGTCCTCAAATTTTCAATTCGTTGGCACTCTTAGTCCCTATTTTAAGAGTTTGAACATTTAGGTTCTTAGACTCTTAACTGAACAATTAATTATGTGTCATAGTTATTTAGTTACATCATTGTAATTTGGAACCAATTTACTCAAAATATAATGAATAAATATTTATGACCTTTTTTTTTGAATTTATAAGGAATTTTTTTATAAAAGGGAGTTTAAACATTATTTTTGGAAAAAAAAATGAGGGCTTTTGAAGACCTTTTTATAAAATACAAGTTTAAAGATTTGAATGTCCAAATTCTTAAAACGGGGACCAAGGTATCAACAAATTTAAGGACCTAAGTGTTTAAATTCTTAAAATGAGGACTCAAGTGTCAAATATTACAAAATTTAGGAACTTGTGGAGCAAAATTCCCTTATTTTTATTGTAATTTCCATTGGCCATTTTTTATCAGAGAATTGTACTGGGTGTGATGTTCTTATCACTGATATTTAATAAACTAAGAAAAGAGTTCTAAAGAAAAACAAAGGAAATGAATATTCAGCATAAAGTTGAACGCTGATGTTAATCGTACTTGCCACATATTTCAAACACCATGCATAGCGATTGATATATCTATATGTGTCCCAAAGTCTTCTCTTAACCGAAGATATTTTAGAATCTGTTGGAAATTGCACTCTAATCTCTAGGAAGGAGAGACGGGCACGCAATCTTTAACCTTTTTTTCTTTTTCTTTTTCTTTTTCAATAAAATCAGAAATCGACAACACATATTAATGATTTTGAAGTCAGCAGACGTATTATCAAGGTGATTTTTATTCACAGGATCTTATTCGTCCACGGAAAGAGAAGTAAAATGTGAAAAGTGTTGATGAAAAAGCAAAATTAAAACAAAAATAACAATAACGCAATAGTAAAGGTGAAAGGCACATACCGTTGGAGTATTTTGTAAGGAGAGTACAGACGCCAAAAAATTATAAAAAATAAAAATGTTTTGCAACCGGTATAAACATTTTTTTAGAGGTTTTATTTGTCCTTACTTTTCAAAACTTACTAAGGAGTTTTTATGACAAATTACCTCCGTGATAAAACAAACGCTTGAACGTAATATATATCAATACTATGGTGTTCTAGAACAAGATATAAATTCTATAACAATTTTAAAGGTTAACAATTGACAGGGGTGTTATTTCATGAATGGATACAACCGGCTCAATTCATACAACTTTTACTTAAAAGTACCTCTTTAAATGTGAAGGTACATCTTTATTTGTAAAGGTATTTATTCAAATATCAATACAATTATTGCAATAGATGTGTCCGTTGCTAATAGATGTTCATGTTTGTATAAAAGTATACAACCAATAAATACACAAGTTCAAAACAACTTAAAAGACACAAAATCTTACCGCATATTAGCTTGGGAGAGCACAGTGACACTAAGCTTTCTGGAATAAATTTCAGAGTGGTAACCCAAGGGGTGCCTATGCGCCAGTCCAATGCTTAAGCGCTACCCGTTTTGTCCAAAAAAATGATAATACTTATTTTGGTGCTGCGGCTTGAACTTTGAGTACCATGGCACTTTGTGCTGGTAAAAAACGCATTAATTAAAATTGTGTTTTTATTACCATTTTAATGTGATCTTTGATTCTCAAACATGTTATATATTACAATCTCTCCAACAATCCCCTATTAGATTGTAATATTTTTTCATATCAAATAATGATAAATTCAAACATACAAGAAGGTAGCTTTTGATTTTAACCTTCAATTAATGAATATACTTAAAGTATTCACAAAATAATAGGATGCCTTGCATTGAACTTTGTCTGCTAAGCAAATACCGAAAATATATCACATATGAGATATCCTAGAATTCAAATTATGTTTTAATCATTTTTGCACTACTCCGGCCTTGTGCATTATCTTGGATTCATGAACATTTACAAGACTAAACCATGGTCTTGTTAAAAAGGGCACCATTCTTTATGTTCACGTAGGTGAAGTTTCAAATCATGTCTCTAGCTACTCTGAGACTTGAACTTCATTAAGAGCATAAACTCAACCTCAACCATGTAGCTATTTTACGCTGAACATCCTAGAGGGACAAATAAATTTCTTGGTGTTTACCCGGTCACATAACGATGAATTGTTCTTACCACATTTAACCATGGAATAGCGGTACAACTATTACATAGTTGTTTACCATCACCATGACTCTTACATAAAAGTTTCAGTCTCACTCTACTAGATGTGTCCTTGACTAAGTCTCTCGAAAGACCTTTCATCAAGGGATCCTCTTGGTTCTTATTTGACCTAACATATACAACACTAATAACACCATCGATTATTAGTTGTTTCACATATTCCTGTCTCAAGTTAATATGTCTATACTTTCTATTATAAACTTTGTTATAAGCTCTAGATAATGTAGCTGCACTATTGCAGTACAAGTGATATAAACTTATTTTCCATCATTGAGCGAGTTATGCATGTTTATTTCTTAAAAGTCCAAGAAACGGCTTCTTTTGCAATTGCAAAAATCCAACAATTGTGGGTTTATTATCATTTCTATTGGTTATCCAACTAACATCTGAGTACCTTTCTAGTACCACAGGGTAATCATTGTAAAATAAACTCAAATTAATAGTCCTTTTAAGATAACCAAGTATCCTTCCAATTGCTTTCTAATGTTCAATACTTTGGTTACTCGTAAATTTGGATATTTTGTATACCGCAAATGCAGTGTCTGGCCTTGTACAATGCATAGTATACATCAACCTACCAATTGCACTAACAGGCTTAAGTTGTGCTATCACCCAACCATCATTTTCTAGTAATTTAATACTAGAATTATATGGGGTATTCACTTCTTTAAACTTTAAATGATTGAATTTAAGAAGCACCTTTTCAATATAATGAGATTGACACAACGAGTAAATCCCACTATACTTCCTCACTTTTACGCTTAAGATAGTATCTACCTCACTAAGATCCTTCATATTAAATTGTGAAGTTAGATACTTTTTAGTATCATTCACTCTTTGCATGTTTTTTTCAAAGATAAGCAAGTCATCAACATATAGACATATAATCACACCAAAATCATTTGTAAATCTAGAATAAATACATTTATCCACATTAGTATGCTTAAAACCATGAGACAATATCACCAAATAACATTTCTGATGTTATTGTTTTGGTGCTTGCTTTAATCCATAAAGCGAGTCGACTAACTTGTAAACCTTATTTTTATTTCCAAGCATCATAAACCCTCGAGTTATTCCATATACTCAACTAGATCACCAATTAGAAAATCTTTCTTTACATCCATTTGGTGCACATATAAATTATATTTTGATGCAATTGCAAATAGTACTCTAATAGATATCAATCTAGCTACTGGATCATATGTATGAAAGTAATCTATACCACACTTTTGTTTAAAGCCTTTGACTTGCAATCTAGCCTTGAATGTTTGCATAGATCCACAATGTTTTGCTTTCTTCTAAACACCTACTTGTTGCTTATCGATTTTGATCCCAGAGGAAGATCAACCAAATCCAAGTTCCGTTAGACATTATTGAATCCATTTCATCATTTACAACCTCTCTCCAAAAGGAGGCATCTTTAGATGACATGGCTTCACTAAATGTTTTTGGATCTTCTTCAACATGTAGCACTAATGGTATTTTATTAAGTGCACCATTTTTATCTCCTTTAACCGAGAAGGTCAAAGCTTGAGATGAAATAAAATCTGGTGCAAAACTCTTTTCTTTTCTTTCACGTTGACTTCTCCTCAGTTTGAAAGATGTCATATAATCTTTCCTTTTATTAGTGGAGGTACTGGAAGTATAGTCATATGGTTGATCAATATTAGATTCCAATTCAATCTATAATCAACAATAAATTTATTTTCAATGAATTCAACATCTCTTGATTCTACTATCACATTAGAATCTAGATTCAACAATCTATATGCTTTGGAATTTTAGTGTACTCTACAAAAACACTTTAAATACCTCTTGCACTTAACTTCAGTGTTCTAGGGTCATGCACTTTATAAAAGGCTAAGTAGCCCGACACCCTTAAATAAACCAAGTTTGGTTTCCTTCCTTTCCATATTTCATATGGAAAGACTTCTGTTTTCATAGTTGATATCCTATTATGAACATGATATACAGTAAGTAAAGCCTCCCCCTATAAGTTATTAGGCAATTTAGCATTAAGAAGTATAGAGTTAATCATGTCTGTAAAAATCCTATTCTTTCATTCAACCAAACTATTTTGTTGAGGAGTAACAGGGGTTGACTTTTGGTTAATAATACCATGCTCTTCACAAAAGGTATCAAACTTTTTAGAAAAGTATTTATCACCTCTATCACTTTGAACCATTTTGATCTTCTTATCATTTTGGTTCTTAACCTTAGCCTTGAAAAGTTTAAACTTATCTAAAGCTTCATCTTTTGTTCTAATTAAGTACACATGTGTGTATTTAGAACAATCATCAATGAAAGTGATAAAGTATCTTCTTCCTCCTCTTGTTAAATTCCATTATACTTACAAATATTGGTATGAATCAAATCAAATATTTGAGTATTTCTTTCGGTTTTAGAAAAAAGTTTCTTTGTTTATTTTGCTTGTATACATATCTCACAATTATCATGTATTGGAAAAATAGTACGTAATAGAAATTAAAATTTTTTATACCAGAGTATTTTTCAAAACACAAGTTTGACATGCTATATACATAAATTAACCATATCTTATTAACTTTGTATGGAGAAGAGCTCCTGCAATCTGTGAAGAGAAGAACGTTCTAGAAGAGCCATAACCAACTGGTCTTCTTTGCTATTCTCTATCCATGATAGGAGTGCATGTGGGCATACAACGTACAACTATTTCCCGGTGACTCTCCTTCCAACCAATTGAGAAAACCCAGAACTAAGGTTCGTGATTGTGAACAATAGTTCTCAGGGTATTTCAGTGTATCACATGAGAAGACTCACTTTTAATTTCTCAACTGATCTAAATAACTATATGAACTCACTCCCTATTTATAGAGGTCAGGCCTCAGGTCAATCATTATCAGATAAGACCTCAAAATTCAAGTTTGGATAAGCTTCTGAGTCAAAATCCACGTGATAAGATTTTGCCTCTAACTGCCACGGTCGACCGCATTGTCGTGATACTTAAGTTCGAATCTAATTCGAACTCCTCAAGTCGATCTGAAAGATCTCATGACAACTTATTGGATAAATGCTATCTTATTAGTTCTGGGTATCTTTCATAGAGCCTCATTTTAATTCAAATAACCTAATAGAGAAGTTATGTGATTAAAATAGTCATATACAGATAAACCCATACAAATAAGATATTATCCACAATAATTTAACATATTTCTCTTGAATTAATTTACCAAATTAATTCAACTGATAAACTAACATGTTTATCTTGAATTAATTACAAAATTAATTTAACCAATAAATTAACATGAATTATTAAATCCAATTACCTTGAATTTTAGCCAATCTAATAATTTAACATAAGCCACCAATTTATTGGAAAAGCACGTTGTATCGTTATAGGATTTATTATGAGCTAGCACAGGGGACTTGATGAACCTATATAGTTCAAGCTCCTAATAATTATAAAACCCAATATCCTAGATATACGTTTCATAATTGTCAACTCTAATGCTACTTTACTAAAAGCTTAGAGCTGCACTCTCGAACTATATAAAATTACAAAGCCCAAATAGCTAAGTCTTCATGACATATCATGATGCATCCTATCCCCATGGGACATCCATACTCGGCTTAAGGATAATTCTGTCTTACCCTTCCAATTATTTTTCTCTTATGTTCCATTTCTCACCATCAGAAAACTTACTATCTAAAGGCAGTATACCATTTGGTTACACCTAGTATCTAAATGGTTGAGCACTCCAGTCTTCCAATTACAGGATAATGTATATAAAAGAATATCATTGACTCCTAAAGAAGAGCTATAGATTCTGTATTTATGAATAACAGGTCTTCGCTATCAAGAGTCATGTCTCTAACGTACTAGCATACGTACCAATATAAAATATGGATGTCACCCTTTGGTATATCAAAAGACATAAGTCAAGACAACGGGCCCATTATTCATTTTAGGATTAAGATACAACACATATGATTGTCTAAAGTGAATTGATTTGCCGAAACAGAATTATTAATCCAAATCAATTACATTTTATGTCCCGATCCAATACATCGTCACCTATAACAATACACCAATGTTTCTAGTCACGGAGTCCACTTTCGGTGGCTAGAACAAACCATCTCCCGTTAGGGATATAGACAACATAACAATTTTTGCATGGATAAAATGCCCAACTTTATTCCCTCGATTGTGGATCTTATGAATTAGACCGTTATACCTATGTATCCAAATGGTTGAGCTCTTCAGTTTTCCAATTACAGGATAACGCATATAAGAGGATATCATGGACTCTAAAAAGGGGCTATGGATTCCATATCTATGAATAATAAGTCTACGCTATTAATAGTCTTGTCTCCAATGTATCGGCATGCTTACCAACATAAAATGTGGATGTCACCCTTTGGTACATCAAAAGACATAAGTCAAGAAAACGGGCCTACTATTCATTTTAGGATTAAGATACAATACATATGATTGTCTAAAGTAAATTAATTTGTCAAGACAGAATTATTAATCCAAATCAATTACACTTTATTTTCCGATTCAATGCATCGTCACCTATGACAATGCATCAGTGTTTCTATTCGTGGAGTCCACCTCCAATGGCCAAGACAAACCATCTCTCGTTAGGGATATAGACAACATAACAATCTTTGCATGAATAAAGAGCCCAAATTTATTCCCTAGATTGCAGATCTTATGATTTAGACCATCACCTTAAGAATCATGTCTTTTGCATAATTTGTCTATCATATGCCTAATTCTTAAAGATTTAGACCAATAGTCTTAGACTTTTATTTGCTTATCATATATTCAACAAATACGAATGCAAAGAGGTCAACATTGGGTATACGAATAATAAATATACTCTTTATTGACAAAAATTTCTCCAAAAACATATTATATTTTTACTCCTTGAGGGCACCATGTCTAACAATCTCCCACTTGCCCTAAGTGAGAAAATGTGATATGTCACGCATCCCCATAGCCCGCATAGGCTATAATGTTCTCAGACGCGATCAAACATATTTCCACACTTCCACTCACCATGTTGTCCTTTACTACATGATACTCTCGATATACATGCTTACTCTTCTTGTAAAATCTTGGTTCCTTAGCATTAGCTATCCCTGCATTGTTATCACAATATAGTGATACTACCTTATCCATACTAGGAACTACCTCAAGATCCCCAAGGAACCTATGAAGCCACACTGCTTCTTTCAAAGCATCACTAGTTGCCATATCCTTAGCCTCCGTCGTTGAATCTGAAGTACAATCTTGCTTCACACTTCTCCAAATAATAGCACTGCCGCCCAGAGTAAACACAAAACCTGAAGTCGATCTTCTCGAATCTAGTTAGGATTGGAAATCTGTGTCAGTGTATCCTAGAGGTATTAAATCCTTACCCGAATACACAGGCATATACCTTTGAGTCCTTATCAAGTACTTGAAAATATGTTTGACCGCAACCCAGTGGTTTGGTCCTAGATCCGACTGAAATCGACTTATAATCCTTACTGTATAACAACTTTTTGGTCGTGTGCAAAGTATGACATACATGAGACTACCCACCGCCGAAGCATAAGGCATCGTCTTCATGTATTCTCTTTCTTCATCAGACTTTGGTGAGTTTTTCTTGGAAAGAGTAATTCTAGACCTAGATGGTTGCACACATTTCTTAGAATCCTACATTGCAAACATCTTCAGAATTTTATCTATGTAGCCTGCTTGGGACAAAGCTATCACTTTGTTCTTCCTATCCCAAAAGATCTAGATACCGAGAACATAATTAACTTCACCCAAGTCTTTCATATCAAACTGCTTAGTCAAACATAATTTGACTGATGACAATGCCCCAACATCATTGCCAATTAGCAGAATATTATTTACAAACACATGGTTTGTCCACATTTTGTGCGAACCCATAAGTTTTGATCACTGGATCAAATCTTATGTTCTAAGAACAGGAAGCCCACTTAAGTCCATAAATTGACTTTAGCAGCTTACAAACCTTGCCCTCCTAACTTTTAGCCTTGAACCCGTCTGGTTGTACCATATATATGGACTCATCAAGATAACCATTGAAAAAGGCTGTCTTGACATCCATATGCTAAATCTCATAGTCGAGAGCGACAATTATGGATAAGAGAATGCGGATGGACTTAAGCATGGCGAAAAGGTTTCCTCATAATCGATTCATTTCTTTTGTGTGTATCCCTTAGCTACCAATCTAGCCTCATAGGTTTTGACTTTTCCATCTACTTCTCTCTTTCTTTTATAGATCCACTTATACCTTATGGGTTTTACCCCTTTGTGAAGATCCATAAGTTCTCAGACTCGATTAGTCTCCATAGACTTCATCTCAATGTTCATAACTTTTGTCCAGAGTTTTGAATCAACATCCTCCATAGCCTATTTGTAAGTGTAAGGATCCCTATCATGTTCAACCGGTTTAGCTAAGAAGGCTTCACTATTGAACATACACCTTTTGGGTTGGAGCTCAATCCTCCCACTACACCAAATCCCTTTAGGTTGTTGTTCATGTTTGGTTGGTTTTCTACATCTATTGGAGTGGTTTCTACCAAAACCCTCGGAGTGATCAAATTAAAGTCGTCCATGTAACTTTCCTCGAGGAATGTTACATTAGTTGAAACCATGACTTTATTTTCTTTTAGGTTATAGAAATAACTCATTTTAGTCCTTTTTGGATATCCTACAAACACATAATGTAACGCCCCTATATGGGGGTTAACAGTTTTTAATGAGATAAAATAAAAATAAATAATAAAAGTAAAACCTTAAAGATTAAAATTTGCCCGGGACTTAAATGAAAACTCTCAACTCAAAAATAAAAATATAAACGACAAATAAACCACAGTTTTAATGTAGCACCTTAAATTTAATAATATAAACTGTTGTCATCATCATTTTAACCCTCAACACATTATAATTACAGTCACAGAAAGTAACAATTGATGCTTACATTATCATGAAGAACATTCTTTACAATTGAGCAGTCCCAATGTAATATAGTTACATCGCTTCCTCAACTATATTTCTCGTAGCCACCTCACACTTAGTGAGTCCTGAAAAGATATAAACATAAGGGAATGAGCGACACTATGCTCAGTAGAGAAAGCCATTACTCACCTCTATCATTACCACATTAAAATCTGCATGGTTAGTAAGTCACATCATATTTCAGATTATGAGGTTTATTATGATCACATCTTATGGATACCGTAGTTAATCATTACCAAGTGTCATAATTACACATTTATACAAATATTACCAATCATCATTGTTCCTAGGTATCCATGTTAAATTGAGTATCACTCAACTCATCGAAACCCAAATGGGCGCACTTGATCACCCTATAAACATTCCAAGGGTGTTCCGGTGAGGGGACATCAAGCCCCGAGTCCTCACCAAATCGATTCCTGTACAGTGTGTTCTGGGACTTTCAACCCAAGGAAGCGTCATCGCCTTCCCCCTATTTTACCTTTTAGGGTATTCATGCCCAAGGACGTAACCGTCGCCCTCTTCATGTCTTACAATTTCTCTATATTGAATCATTATTAATAGAGTTAGTTTTCCTAACCATGCTTCTCAATTTATAACATGTGTCAATTCATTATGTTCCTCGCCGTACAATACAAGACGAGTCCATGTCATAGTTTCATATGTGATACTCATATAATATTAGTTCAACATAGATATATATATATTGCGGCAAAACAATCAATTTTAATTCTATAAAAACCTCACAAAAGATGAGTAATAGAATCCCTACCTTTCAAGCTTATCAACAATCTTTTAATCCTGGAATCAGTTAACGTTAGCTCCATACTCCCTTGATCCTAAGGCGTGCATAAGGACAATTAAAACTAAAGCACAACATACAATTACATTCATAAAATTCATTTTAATTTAATCTTAGAATTTCAAGAAATAACCACTGCCCATAGAGGTATTATAAAGTTTAACAATATAAATTTTCTGTCTAGGGCATATACACTTAGACTTCATACATATGCTCCAAAATAGCAACAAACATATACTTAGGTTTAAGAACGCAAATTTGAATAATCCTTTAGTATAAAAGAAAATTTATAAATGAAAGACTAAATTTGTTCATAAGATTCTAACCTCGGATTATGGTTAGTTGGAAGCTTGAAATGGCTTCAAAACAGGTTCCTTTAGTTCGGTATGACTGAAATTCTTGCTCAAATGGAGGTGATGGTGGCTGATTTTTATGGCTGCCTTGAAGAAGTTCTCTAAGTATTTTGCTTCAGCAAAGAAATGAGAAGAAGAGTGTGGGAACCGTGGAAGAGAAAGGAAGAAAAGATGAAGTCTTTGAAGAGAAGTGATAGAAACAATTATAGAGGAGACATGTTGAAGCATGTCACGGAGGAAATAAAGAAAATGAGGGTCAAGAGTAGTTGGAAAAGATATCCTTATGTCTCATCTAAAGACTTTAACACACATAATGCCAATATGACATTTTTGAGATTTATTAGAAGTTCTAAGGCTTTTTAGTAATCATACTAAATAAATATAGGAGAATTTTAGAAAACTTAAAAATAGATAAAAATAAATATTATAAAATAAATTTAAATGAAGCAATTTTTTTTTATACATTAAAAATTAATTTAATTACCTCAATACCCGTTAGGAGAATAACGGGTGTCACAGCTCTACCCCCCTTAAAGAAATTTCGTCCTCGAAATTTCAATTCTAGTAATACTAGTAAAAATTATGATTCCACTATGATTCCAATTCTGAGTCTAAACCGTTAATGTTGTTTGTCCTCCAAATTTAAATTATCGTATCTCCACTTATTTACTTGCATAATAAATCTTACTCCTAAATCCCTCAATGAGAGTATTTCTGACAAGTTTCAACTTATAACACCGTATAATAGTCTAAGAATCTGATCAGGCATACATATTGACCATATCATGATTCCAGTCCTTCATTGTCCATGGACCGTGATTTACAATCACATTTAAGGAGATTGCCAGAGAAATTTTATATACTTCATCTTTAGGTTCCTTTTCCTTTTTGAGTAAGGAAAAGTCAAATATATTTGATTTCATACCTCAACTAATAAACTAAAACATAATCATAAAACATATATCACAAACACTTATATTCAAAACCATACATTAAACTTATTCATAGAGATATTAAACAGAATCTCAGAGTTGCAGACAAACCCGACATATTTTTCATTAAACAACTATCCTCATGACACAAACATTCAATCCAAATAATATACTCATATTTCATATGGAATATCCCCATAACTGACTCTGGTACTTCCACATAATATTAACAGAATATTACACATTACAAACATAATACGGATACGTTTCGAGAGTACAAGGCACTCCGTATACCAGCTATCCATATCATGCATGCTTAGAGGATACAAAAACATCGATAAACAAAAGATCGGACCTTAAGAAGGATGCGTTTCGAGAGCATCAAGTACTCCGTATCCAGCCATCCCGGCATTAGGCTCAATGAATCTAAAAGATTGAACAACGACGTACCACAAGAAACACAGAATACAAGGCAAACGGTTATTCGTAACACACGAAATACGGACACACATGCCTACATGCCAAAGATAAAACAAAAAGATTACAGATGGAGATTCAAATCAATTGGCCGCTCCCGGCTTTCCCTTTCCCATTCAAGCTTGGATGTTGCAGTGTCGGATTCTGGATGTATGATTTGCATTTTATCTATCAATTCCTCAGCTGTTGAAGCAGTGACAAAGATTTGTCTCTCCGATTCTGTAGTGATGTTTTCTTCCACAGCGTAATCTAGAAATTTCAAAAGACCGTCATAAAAACCCTTTACATTCAGCAGTCCCAAAGGTTTGGAATAAAAGCCCAACAATTGCCCACAAGCAACTATAAATATTTCCTCAAGAGTACCTAGACCACCAGGTAATGCTATAAAAGCATCAGAATTATAGATTATGTCTTTAAAATTTTTAGGGATACTCCTAACTCCTTCTCCCTTACCTATGGCTTCCTTACAAAGGTTTCCTTCAACTGGAATATGAGGCCAAATTCTTACATCAATAGCGTCGCTAGACCTAGCTGCTAGTGCCATATTTACCATCATTTTTATACTACCACCCCCATAGATTATGTTAATCTTCTTGCGTGCTAGGACTTGCCCTAAGTGATTTGCAGCTTCTAAATAAGCTTTATCTTTTCCAAGGCTGGAACCACAAAAGACACAGACATTCTTTATTTTCTTCGTGGACTGGGAGGTAGACATATTTGGTTTATAGAAGTGGTTGCCTAATGTCTGCTCCACTTAGACTTCGGGTTCTACATGAGATTTTAAAGATGAGAAATATACAAAAAGGGCTAAAGAGATAGACGAGTAGGTAATGAAAAAGTAATCCAAAGATTTAAACAAAATCTTGTGCGGATAAGAAAGTAAGATAAGGTGATTGATAGTTTACAGAAAATCTGATTCACTTTTTGAAAAAGATTAGACTCTAATTGTATAACTTTTGACAATTGAGAACAATTTGACAAAAGACCCTCTTGACACAACTGTAGACTTTTTGACAAATATACACCAAGTCTAGAAATTTAATATAAACGACAAATACTGTAGAACTTTTGAAATTTGAGACACAAATCTTGAAATATCTGGATAAGCTTTTCAAAATTCAAACATATTACTGTACTGTATGTGACGTGTCTGATAAGATAATATATTTTATTATATATATATTTAAGAAAATCATAAATTAAATAAGATATTAACACTTACTGTATCAATCTAATAATCACAATTATTTCAAACACAAAAGCAAATATTCTGAGTAAAAGAAAAACACAAACTGTTGAACATCAGCTAAAACTGCTTCAAATAAGTAAAGACTAAATAACCTTTATAGAGTGATGACTTATTCCCCATCCAGTTTTCTTATGGCTTGGCAAACAGGATCTAGAAATACCATATTCCTAAGGCGTTGTCTTTCTGTATAAAATTTAGGCCAAAGTTTAAAAATAGCTCCTTGAACATATCCACTAGGGTGACCGTGGAGAGGAGGATGGATACTATCCAAGTTCTCCTTTGAAAGTCCATTCTTACAAAACCTTATTTTATCCTCTCTAGTCGTAGACATATAACCAGGTGAAGTACATTTACCGTTACAATTTTGTCTTCCACATTTGTTACAAGTGACCACGATGGCACGAGCTCTTCTTTTCATTGCACTACGACTGGTACCTGTTCCTGGTAAACCGACATCTTGACTAAAGTCACTCGGACGGATTTTCCCCTCTATCAACATTCTCACATCACAAGGGATGCCAAAACGCATAAGAATCCACAACCGAGTAATTCTAGCCTTATATTTCTTTTTGAGAATCTTTTGGGAGAGTGATGGGAAATACTTTCTCAGATGTTGGTACTTTGGGTCCATGATGAGATGAAAGAAGAGTAAATAGAAAGGAAAAATTAAGATAGTAAATTGCAGAATCCTAGAATTCCTTCTTCTTTTAGAGGAAAAGAAGAATTTTTAATGAAAAAGAAGAGGATTTGCGATTTAGAGAGAAAATAACAAATTAAGAGAGAAAAAGTGAACTCGGAGAAATAAACTCTTATGCACAGTAAACGTATATGTAAACAATGATTAAACCACTGTATATGACACGTATAGAGACCACGTGGGAGAGACAGTGTGAATCAAACTGATTTAAGATTTAAACTAGGCCCAAATGTTCTTAGTTGAAAATGGTCAGGTTGTTTCGGCCTTAACACATTTAGAACGAGTTAAATAACAAACATAAAATTGAAAACCAATTTGTATGAATCTTAAACTCAATTCAAAGCCCACTATAGATAAAGTTAACTATAAACAACAAATCTAATTTAACGACAACAAGGATCTTCCTGAATGATCCAGCAACTCAAATAATTTTGTTTTAATCAAAACCTTATTGAACAATGCATACACCCATATGTTATTGATAATACTTAACATCTATCAATGGATTCATCATCATTGCTACCAAGGGTTTAGAATGCGACTAACCTTGAAATCAATACGATTTACGTCTTTCAACGTAGATCATATCAATGAACAAAGACACTAGATGTTACTACTTAAGAACATCTACAATCCCCACAATTCTACTCATACAATATATAATTTCCTCATATAACAAAACCTTAGGTAACCAAAAGATTCACTGATACACTTAAATACAATGTACGTAACGAAATATTCCAATTTTGAGATTCATGCATTCTAGACTTGACACAGTCTCAACAGACCAAAAGTCTAACATTTATCTCTCTCAAGATTCAATACCATGATTCCCAACTTATATCATATTCCTCAAATAAATAGAACTTTCAAGAAAAGTTATTGACACTTATGTGCTCCATCGAATCCACACATAATCATTACTTAGGTTTGAATCAATTACGAAAAAAAAATTGGCATATCTATGTCAAACTTTAAAATCAATAAATCAAGCCTTATATTTCTTATTGTTTTTCACGAGACAAAAGACTTTTAAATCCTCTTATCTATACGAATTTCTCATCGTTTATACGAATTAGATATGCTTATAGGTCCAAATATTATACGAATCTCTCATAAGCATTCTACTTATAAACTCATTCCATATAATTATCATTCCCTTATAACTATTAATACTTTCCTTCTATATAATTATTGTACTCATATAACTATTGATATTTTCATTCTATGGCCTTTCCATGTTACATCCTTCTAGACTGTATAAATCAATGTGAAGGTTCATTTTGATGATGACAATGAAAATTCAGCTTCAAAACCATCTCAAAAATATATTTTTTTAAAGTGGTGCTACACTCCCTAGGTTAACCGAACCTAGGCTCTGATACCAAAAATTCTGTAACGCCCCTATATGGGGGTTAACAGTTTTTAATGAGATAAAATAAAAATAAATAATAAAAGTAAAACCTTAAAGATTAAAATTTGCCCGGGACTTAAATGAAAACTCTCAACTCAAAAATAAAAATATAAACGACAAATAAACCACAGTTTTAATGTAGCACCTTAAATTTAATAATATAAACTGTTGTCATCATCATTTTAACCCTCAACACATTATAATTACAGTCACAGAAAGTAACAATTGATGCTTACATTATCATGAAGAACATTCTTTACAATTGAGCAGTCCCAATGTAATATAGTTACATCGCTTCCTCAACTATATTTCTCGTAGCCACCTCACACTTAGTGAGTCCTGAAAAGATATAAACATAAGGGAATGAGCGACACTATGCTCAGTAGAGAAAGCCATTACTCACCTCTATCATTACCACATTAAAATCTGCATGGTTAGTAAGTCACATCATATTTCAGATTATGAGGTTTATTATGATCACATCTTATGGATACCGTAGTTAATCATTACCAAGTGTCATAATTACACATTTATACAAATATTACCAATCATCATTGTTCCTAGGTATCCATGTTAAATTGAGTATCACTCAACTCATCGAAACCCAAATGGGCGCACTTGATCACCCTATAAACATTCCAAGGGTGTTCCGGTGAGGGGACATCAAGCCCCGAGTCCTCACCAAATCGATTCCTGTACAGTGTGTTCTGGGACTTTCAACCCAAGGAAGCGTCATCGCCTTCCCCCTATTTTACCTTTTAGGGTATTCATGCCCAAGGACGTAACCGTCGCCCTCTTCATGTCTTACAATTTCTCTATATTGAATCATTATTAATAGAGTTAGTTTTCCTAACCATGCTTCTCAATTTATAACATGTGTCAATTCATTATGTTCCTCGCCGTACAATACAAGACGAGTCCATGTCATAGTTTCATATGTGATACTCATATAATATTAGTTCAACATAGATATATATATATTGCGGCAAAACAATCAATTTTAATTCTATAAAAACCTCACAAAAGATGAGTAATAGAATCCCTACCTTTCAAGCTTATCAACAATCTTTTAATCCTGGAATCAGTTAACGTTAGCTCCATACTCCCTTGATCCTAAGGCGTGCATAAGGACAATTAAAACTAAAGCACAACATACAATTACATTCATAAAATTCATTTTAATTTAATCTTAGAATTTCAAGAAATAACCACTGCCCATAGAGGTATTATAAAGTTTAACAATATAAATTTTCTGTCTAGGGCATATACACTTAGACTTCATACATATGCTCCAAAATAGCAACAAACATATACTTAGGTTTAAGAACGCAAATTTGAATAATCCTTTAGTATAAAAGAAAATTTATAAATGAAAGACTAAATTTGTTCATAAGATTCTAACCTCGGATTATGGTTAGTTGGAAGCTTGAAATGGCTTCAAAACAGGTTCCTTTAGTTCGGTATGACTGAAATTCTTGCTCAAATGGAGGTGATGGTGGCTGATTTTTATGGCTGCCTTGAAGAAGTTCTCTAAGTATTTTGCTTCAGCAAAGAAATGAGAAGAAGAGTGTGGGAACCGTGGAAGAGAAAGGAAGAAAAGATGAAGTCTTTGAAGAGAAGTGATAGAAACAATTATAGAGGAGACATGTTGAAGCATGTCACGGAGGAAATAAAGAAAATGAGGGTCAAGAGTAGTTGGAAAAGATATCCTTATGTCTCATCTAAAGACTTTAACACACATAATGCCAATATGACATTTTTGAGATTTATTAGAAGTTCTAAGGCTTTTTAGTAATCATACTAAATAAATATAGGAGAATTTTAGAAAACTTAAAAATAGATAAAAATAAATATTATAAAATAAATTTAAATGAAGCAATTTTTTTTTATACATTAAAAATTAATTTAATTACCTCAATACCCGTTAGGAGAATAACGGGTGTCACACATAAACTTTTGAACATGCGTCCAACTTATTTACTTCCTTAAACAAGACATGAGTCGGACATCCCCATACATGAAATGGTTTAAGGATGTCCTTTTTCTCGCCCAAAACTCGTGAGGAGTTTTAGGAACCGATTTTGAAAGCACATTTTTCAAAAGATAACATGCGACTTGTAGTGCATATCCCTAAAAGGATAAAGGCAATGATGAATAACTCATCATAGACCTAACTATGTCCAATAAAGTCCTATTCCTTCTCTCAGCTACACCATTCTGCTATGGAGTGCTCGGTGTAGCCAAATGGGTAAAATACCATTCTATAATAAGTAGTTTCAAGAACTCATCAGAAAGGTATTCACTACATCGATCGGATCGAAGTGCCTTTATGAGTTTATCTAATTGCTTTTTCACTTCAGCCCAAAACTCCCTAAACTTGTCATAAATTTTGCTTTTGTGGTGCAGTAGGTACACATACCCATACCTTGAGTAATAATCAATAAAAGTGACGAAGTACTCATACCTTCCTCGTGCCCGGATGTTTATAGGACCGCAAACATCACTATGCACAAGTTTTAGAACCCCTTCGGCCCTATTGCCCTTAGACCTAAAAGGTCTTTTGGTCATTTTACCCTTCAAACAAGATTCACATTATGGTATAGATTCCACCTTTAAATGACTTAAAGGTTTATCCCTTACCAACCTTTGAATCCTATTCAGGTTAATATGACGTAATCATAAATGCCAAAGATAACCTCTATTAGAGTGAGAAGTTTTAAGTCTTTTAGAGTTATTATCATTAACCTCAGTGTTAAGCAGTAAATCCATCTTAGGTTTGATAAAATATAGATTATTTTGCATCCATCTATCACAAATTAAAGATTTATTTTTACAAATCACCACTTTATTATTAAAAGAAGCTACATAAAAGTCTTTAAATAAACAAGCTATAGAAATTAAATTCCTTTTAAGTTTAGGAACATAAAAATAATCTCGCAAAATTAAATTTTTATAATTATCAAAATAGAGATAGACATCTCCCACTGCTTCAGTCAACACTAAGGATCCATCACCCATCCAAAGTGTAAAGTTCTCATGTAGCAAACTTCTTGTTTTCTTAAATCCTCTCAGAGAAACACAAACATGATTAGTTGCTCTCGAATCTAGGACCTAAATGTCACTTGATTCTTCGACCAAACAAGTCTCAACAACCAAAAGATCACACCTACCTTCTTGGGAAAATAAGTCCTTGCAATTTTTCTTGATGTACCCAACCTTCCCATTCTCAGCCTTCAGCCTCCTTCCACTCCTTGGGTTAAGATTGGAACCGTATGTAGCTGCCAAGTTAACGTTGCCACCCGTAGGAGTTTCCTTGATTAGATTTTCAAACTCTTATAACCACTTTATCAACTCTGTTACGGTCACATCATGTTTATTGCTCAAATTATATGAAGCTCTAAACGGGATGAACTCCTTTGACAAAGTCTGAAAAACCGTAGTCATTTATGACTCAACATTGATGTCGGCTCCATGGGCTTGAGCTTCAGTGAGGTAACCTATGACCAACATCATATGCTCCTTCACAGATGTCCCCGATCTTTGTTTACAGTTTAGAAGTTTTCAAAGTGTCCCTTTCCATTTTGTTATGGCTTGGCCTCCAAATATTTCTTCAAGATTATCCAAAATCTGCTTTGCAGTCTCATAATCTTCATGTTGAGTCTGCAGCACATTATTTGTGCTAGCCATAACATAACAGCAAGCTTGATTGTTAGCATCATTCCAATGATCATACGTTTGGATTGCTCATTATTGGAATTTCCCGTAGGCTCGGGAGGACATGGTGTTGTTGGTAAAAATTTTAGTTTCTCAAAGGATAGGACGATATTTAGGTTCCATTTTCAATCATTATAGTTCTTACCGGTTAATTGGTTTTTATCGAGTATTGATGATAAAGCATTTTTTAATCTACAATAAAGAATCATATACCCAACATAAGCAAACATACCATAACATTTTAGTAAGATAACACAATCATGTAAAACATATCGTGTGTTTATGTGTCCAGACCTTGAAAAAATCACAACCTTACAACAATAATTCCTAACTTAGAATTCAACAAGCTATTGTCAAAATTCAATTAGAAACACGGATCCTCTCCTGATTAACATATGCCATCTAAGAACTGTCTGATCTAGTATATATTAATAATCATTTCTTTAGCCATTAATTTTATTAATAGAGCTCCTAGGGGACGTTAATGATAAAATTAACATGAGTGTATAACTATCGTTTCAATAATTTATCTATGATTTATAATCACCACCTAGGGGTGTGCAATAATAAATCATGCTAAAATACCTTATCTTCTCAGAGATCCGACCTAATACATGATGAAGTCCCTTCCTAGGGTTCGAAATCACCATGTGCTACCTATGGACCAACAATGGAGGCCGTAGGTTTTCTTTTCGAAAACCTTCACCCACTCAATTTTTTGAAATCAAGGTTTTATTTTAAAAACATGCATGAACAATTTTAATGAGTGGCACTCCCAATTTTATATGACATGTTATCAATATACATGGCAAATCATATTATAATGCAGACAAGCAAAGAAATTATGCAAAGCTACAAGCAAAATAATAATAAATAATCGTAATATTATGGTTTCACCCTAGAGAAAAGAAAATCAAAATTACAAGAGATCATTCGAAACATATTATCGATTCTTTATCCTTGAATCTTCAAATTGTATCATTCTTCATGTACTATTCATCTTTAAGTCTTTAATTCCATATAGATCAAATACTTCATATTTCCGGTAATATCCTAATTTAATGTTTCTCAAAATTGTCCTAAAAATATAATCAAAACTGCACTAAAAAAATGCACCTTTTTTAAAAAGCATAGCTCTCTGCCGGCCTGTCGAACTTTAAATTCGGCTTGTCGGTGCCGTGGTCGACCGCAGTATGTGGATCGCGGTCGATCGCGAGTCATCTATCGGCCTGCCAAACTTTACAATTTAGCCTACCACCAGAGCCAACATTTTGCCTCGTGCTACCGCGGTTAACCTCAGTATATGTACCGTGGTCGATCGTGCCTTTACCCAGGCTGAATTTTTTAGAAAATAATTTTAAGGCAATTTTTCAATTTTATTTTCAACAATTCAAAAACATAAAATTAGAGACTTAGGAGATGCCTTTGGAATGCTATCATCTATCTTCTAGATCCATCTTGTACTTCGAATGATTATTTAATTATAAAGTTCTTACAAATTTAAAATTAAATAATAATTCTTAGATGGTGATGATAGACCACCGTCTAATTACATGAAAGCCTAGATACACATTCTAACATCTAAGAAACTATAAACGATACAAATTAATTAATTAATAAATAATTAAATCATAATTTAATCAACCATAATTAATTACTAAACATTCACTGTATAATTCCATGACAACACATAAATATGTAGAAACCTTAGAGGGCCAACTCTATAAAAAATTAAATTTAAGCACAGGAGAGATTAAGATCACATAATTTATACATATAGTAAGATCACAAACTCGTAAATTTACATAAAAACCATAGCTCTGATACCAGTTGTTGAAAAAATAATATGTAATGAAAATTAAAATTTTTTTATGTTAGAGTATTTTTCAAAATATAAGTTTGAAATGCTATATGCATAATTAACAAGATCTTACTAACCTTGTATGCCAAAGAGCTCCTCCAATCTGTGAAGAGAAGAAGCTTCAGAAGAGCCTCAACCAACTAGTCTTCTTTGTTATTCTCTATCTACAATCGGAGTACGTGTAGGCGCACAACGTACAGCTCTTTCTTGTGACTCTCCTTTTAACCAATTGAGAAAATGCAGAACTAAGATTCGTGATTATGAGCAATAGCTCTCAAGGAGTTTCAGAGTATCACACGAGAGTACTCACTTTTAATTTCTCAATTGATCTAAATAACTATGTGAACTCACTCCCTATTTATAGAGATCGGACCTGAGGTCAATCATTTTTAGATAAGGCCTCAAAATTCGAGTTTGGATCAGCTTCTGAGTTAAAATCCACATAATTAGATTTTGCCTCTAATTGCCATGGTCGACCACGCCTAATGTACCGCGGTCGACCGCGTTGTTGCGATACCCCAAGTTTGAATCAAATTTGAATTCCTCAAGTCGATCCGAAAGATCTCATTACAACTTATTGGATAAATCCTATCTTATTAGTTTTGGGTATCTTTCATATAATCTCAATTTTAATTCAAATAACCCAATAGAGAAGTTATCTGATTAAAATAGTCATATATAGATAAACCCATACAAATAAGATATTATCCACAATAATTTAACATATTTATCTTGAATTAATTTACTAAATTAATTCAACCGATAAACTAATATGTTTATCTTGAATTAATTATAAAATTAATTCAATTGATAAATTAACATGAATTATTAAATCTAATTAACTTGAATTTTAGCCAGTTTAATAATTTAACATAAGTCATAAATTTATTGGAAAAGCACGTCATATCGTTATAGGATTTATTATGAGCTAACAAATGAGACATGATGGACCTATATAGTTCAAGCTTTCAATAATTATAAAACCCAATATCCTAGATATATATTTCATAATTATCAACTCAACGCTACTCCACTAAAAGCTTAAAGCTGCACTCTCGAACTATATAAAATTACGAAGCACAAATTGTTAAGTCTCCATGACATATTATGATGCATCGTATCCCATAGGATATCCATAATCGACTTAAGGATAAATTTTATCTTACCTTTCTGATTATTTTTCTCTTATGTTCTATTATCTCACCATCAAAAACTTACCATCCAAAGTGTCACAACCCGCCTTTTCGGGCTGTGATAAAACTCTTTCTTACTTACTTTAGGGTAAAAATTTAGGAATTTTTTTTTCTTTTATACAAATACTGTACATATACTGTTTAATAACTTTTGAGATACAAACATATACTTGTGTTTACATAATTATCCTTCTTTTACAATATAGCTTATCAAACCTTATTTTCAAAATATTTTAAAATACCATACAACGGAAAACGTACTGTGGCGGAGACCATACCCAGTCTGCACACATCATCCATCGGCCAGTTCATCATTATTATTTATTCTGACTTTTTTGTCGAAATACCTACAGCATGAAAAACTTAATGAGCTAACGCCCAGTAAGTCCCATATAAACCCACATGCACATTCAATAAAATGCATAATCATATTATGCTTTCTTATAATCCTTCTTTATCATTATCATTTCTTATCTTTAACTATGGCCCAAGTGTTCGTACCATTGCGCACTTAGGTCTATGTAGCACCGTGACCATTCTGTAATCCTTAAACTCCCCTTGAGTCAGGAGTCGGTACGACACTTTTCTTAACTTTTGGTGATTCGTTTACCAATTCACTTATTATGGTTATCATACCATGCATGAAGTGATGATTACATGTTATACATAACATAATCTACATAAATGCTTTTTTACGATATAGTACACACAGGTACATACTTTATATACATACTGGTACACATTAATATACGCACAAGTATATAGCATAATGTACTCACATGTACTTAACATAAAATATACACACTGGTACACATTAATATACGCACAGGTATATATAACATAATGGACTCACAAGTACTTAACATAAATTATACACACTGGTACACATTATCATATACACTCAGGTATGTGTCATTATATACTCTCGGGTATATATATATATATTCCATATACTCACAAGTATACCTTTTCATTTTTATAAATACTTATGTTATTGCATACATACAAATATACACCTTGATATACATACAAGTATACACATATACATTTTACACTCTAATCCTACAATTTCATACTATAGGTGGGATGGGTACTTACTTGATGCAAATGTCGTGCAACTTAACCTCGATATCCCTTCTCCTAGACTCCTAGGATCCTGTTGGCCAATTACAAAGCCATTAGCCAAATTTCACTATGTTTCGATACGAAACATTTGTTAGTTAATAAATTGAGTTGCATTACTATGCACAACTCTAAAAACCATTGGTTTTTTTCTTATTTCTATCTAACTTCACTCTATCGTTTCTAATGAAGGGTGGAAACCTTTCTAGTCATTTTCTTATCCCATTGGAAACATTTCAAAGCGGTTCGGGTTATTTAGGCAAAAATGACGATTTTACCCTCCGCAGGTTTACTAACCTATCCGAGCTCGATTTCGTTAGTCTTACGAAAATAACCACATATTAATTTTAAAATAACACCCTAGTGGGTCAAATCTCTTTATTTCTGAATTATGCCCCATTTTCATTAAACTTTACGGTTTAGTCCCTGAACTGAAAATTTTGACGATTTTACCCCCGAGACTAAAATTTACTTCTTTGCATCAGAATTTTCTATTTTTCTCAAGGATCATTTTTGCTCAAAGTACCATATTCAAAATCCTTTTAGAAATGACATTTTTGTCCCTTTTTAAAATTTTTCACAATTTCCATAAATTCTTGAAAAATTAAAATCTCATAAACGATTCAGTTTTTTGACGAACCATTTGCGATGCCTAACAGTTTCATCGAGATCTACAACTTTTGTGTTTTAAATTTTTCCAAAATCTCACTGTACAAGGGTGTTTTTGGCTATTTTCCAATTCTACCGAGAGGAATCTTTTTCTTTTAATTTAGTTACTATGGCATTTTTACAAAAATCTGTTTCAAACTTACAATTCTACCCTTGCAGAAACCATTTCATGCCTTAATCAACACATTCTCATGCTTAAACAGCACTTTTGCAAAGTCAAACATCAATTCTTCATGACATATCATGATGCATCCTATCCCTATGGGACATCCATAATCGGCTTAAGGATAATTCTGTCTTACCTTTCCAATTATTTTTCTCTTACGTTCCATTTCTCACCATCAGAAAACTTACTATCTAAAGACAGTATACCATTTGGTTACTCCTAGTATCTAAATGGTTGAGCACTACAGTCTTCCAATTACAGGATAATGTATATAAAAGAATATCATTGACTCCTAAAGAAGAGCTATAGATTTTGTATTTATGAATAACAGGTCTTCGCTATCAAGAGTCATGTCTCCAACGTACTAGCATACGTACCAATATAAAATATGGATGTCACCCTTTGGTATATCAAAAGACATAAGTCAAGACAACGGGCCCATTATTCATTTTAGGATTAAGATACAACACATATGATTGTCTAAAGTGAATTGATTTGCCGAAACAGAATTATTAATCCAAATCAATTACATTTTATGTCCCGATCCAATACATCGTCACCTATAACAATACACCAATGTTTCTATTCACGGAGTCCACTTTCGGTGGCTAGAACAAACCATCTCCCGTTAGGGATATAGACAACATAACAATTTTTGCATGAATAAAATGCCCAACTTTATTCCCTCGATTGTGGATCTTATGAATTAGACCGTTATACCTATGTATCCAAATGGTTGAGCTCTTCAGTTTTCCAATTACAGGATAACGCATATAAGATGATATCATGGACTCTAAAAAGGGGCTATGGATTCCATATCTATGAATAATAAGTCTACGCTATTAATAGTCTTGTCTCCAATGTATCGGCATGCTTACCAACATAAAATGTGGATGTCACCCTTTGGTACATCAAAAGACATGAGTCAAGAAAACGGGCCTACTATTCATTTTAGGATTAAGATACAATACATATGATTGTCTAAAGTAAATTAATTTGTCAAGACAGAATTATTAATCCAAATCAATTACACTTTATTTTTCGATTCAATGCATCGTCACCTATGACAATGCATCAATGTTTCTATTTGTGGAGTCCACCTCCAATGGCCAAGACAAACTATCTCTCATTAGGGATATAGACAACATAACAATCTTTACATGAATAAAGAGCCCAAATTTATTCCCTAGATTGTAGATCTTATGATTTAGACCGTCACCTTAAGAATCATGTCTTTTGCATAATTTGTCTATCATATGCCTAATTCTTAAAGATTTAGACCAATAGTCTTAGACTTTTATTTGCTTATCATATATCTAACAAATATGAACGTAAAGAGGACAACATTTGGTATATAAATAATAAATAAACTCTTTATTGATAAAATGTCTCCAAAAACACATTATATTTTTACTCCTTGAGGGCACCATGTCTAACATCATGTTTATCATCTTTGCAACTAATTAATCAAACCATGTTTAGACATATATTTTAAAAATCTAAAATTTAAGAGTGCTAAATGAGCATGCCAAATATCAAAGACTCAACAATATAAATGGAATTCATCACTTTATTATTATTGATACTAAGTTTGTATTTGCTATCACAAGAACAACGCTTTTCCCACAAATGACCCATTTTTAGATACAAAGTATAGCCCTCAAGTACAATCTTAAGACTATTCTTACATTAAGAGAAGCGAATACAAGATTCTTTCTAATATCGGGTGTATGAATGACATTGTTCAAAGTAACTTTCTTCTAGGAAAGTTGATCTTCACCGCTCCTTTCTTGGCAATCATTACTATGTCATGGTTCCCATGAGAATCGTTTGCTCTTCTTTCTCCACTGCATATGATAAGAATATGTTGTTGTCATTGCAAACGTGAATGGTGGCATCGGAATCGAGCCATCAATAAGTGGACTTTGTTACAGCCATATTGGTTTTAGTAATCTTGCCAATTTGCATCTTTGAGACTATAGTACAAATCTCTTTGGATTTTTCTTCAATAACATTAGCTTTGTGGGAGTTCATTCTTCATTTTTCTTCATGTGCCTGCATTTACTTTCCCTATGGCCTCTTTTCTTGCAAAAAAACAACTTTTGGAAAACTTATTTAGGTAGTACCAAACGTTTTACACTTCGTATCATTGTTATTCCTGAAGTTCTTTTAAAACTTGCTAGTTTCAGCCACATTAACTTTAGAAGAGTCCAAAAGTTTTCCTTTAGGATCACGAGATTTAGTCTCCTCTTAGATCCTCAAGGGCTTTTGCAACTCCTCTAGAGTTGTGTCATTCCTCCTATGAAGAAGTTTCTTTCTATTACGTACCATTCCAAGATTGGAGTAATTTAGCAATAATAGACCCATTAGAAATAATTTAGAAATCTCGACCTTCAACACTTTGAGTTTTATAACAATGATTTACAATTCATGTTTTTGATCTAGAACAGACTTGGAGTCAAGTATTGACGCCCCAAGGTAGGGGTCAGGGAGTTTTAGGTAAAAAAGTTAAATTAAACGAAGTAATTAAAGAAAAAGTAAATAAATATTATCGGCGGTCACCGTCACGTGAATGCCACAAAAGTGGGGCCGAAATGTTATTCTCATTCACCGTCATGTGGATGCTTACCACGAAAGTGGGCAGGTAATTAAAATACAATATCAAGAACAATAATGCAAAAATATTAAAAATCATCACGTCTAAGATAAATTAAAATATACAATTAATAGAGATGAAAATGATATCAACACTAGGACAAGTCATACAGTACACGCATCATACCACAGTTCTAAAAAAATTACCATTTCAATCCAAAGAGCCATGTTTCGATCTTGGGCCCATCCTTCCTCCTCAACCTGGAACTGGGATTTTAAAAACAAGAAAACGTAAGCGGAAGGCTCAGTAGGATACTTATTTTAAAACAAGTTATTTAAAAATAACTTTTATAGATAAAATATCATTGATAAACTAATCTCAAGATCTTAATAAAAATCAATTAATACTTACTTGAATGAAACTTGACAAACATCACCGTACGAGTTTTGGAAATCCAAAAGGAATATCAAAATACAATTCTTCAAAATCAATCACCGAAATCATTCTTAAAGGAAACATTTAAGAAATAAACTTTGGCCAAAACAATATAAAGGGGCTATCAAAGAAAGGGATAGTAATATCCTACCTCATTAAAATCCAATAACGTAAACTCCAAATAAAATCCAACGTACGCTCCACATACGTTCAAAACCTTAAAAACTGTATTTAAGATCAGAAATCATATTTAACAAATATCATTATGTTAATTTAATTATCAGTGTGCCTTTGACTCAAAATAATCATAACCCAAAATCATAATCCTTTTGGTAACATTTCGAAATATCAAACATTGAAAACCATAGTAAAAACATAATTTTCCAAGTCTACAGTAGGCCTGTCGAACACCCTGAATCGGCCTGTCGAACTGCATAGTTCGGCCTACCGACCAACCAAGACCGGCCTGCCGAACTTTCCCAGGTTTGGCCTACCAACCTGATGAATCCGACCTACCAAACCTATAAATTCGGCTAGCCGAAGATCAAGTTCGGCCTGTCGAACTAGCAAAATCTAAGGACCCGAGACTTCGAGTCTCGACCTTCCCAAGATCAAGATTCAAATTTAAAACCTGTTTTTTAATTCCTAGATTATGAAAATCATACAAAAAGCATAGATAATCATAGTAGAACAAGTTTAAACCATTTTCCCCAAATTTAAACTCAATTTCACCTTTGATTTAAAAATCAAAGAAAAATGTCAAAACTTGATTAAATCAAATTTTGTTCAAATAAAGCTTAGATTCATGATAAAATAAGGCCTACAAGCTTAGATTAAACATTATCTAAGCTCACCAAACTCCAGATTATAAAATGCATAAAAATTCAAAACGAAAATCAAAATTTTAGAGAGAAAAAGGGCTAACCTCAAATCAACCATTTTGAAGAGGATTTTTTAGGCTTCAATCTTGTTTCTTGGCTTCAAACCAATGAGAATAAAGCTCGAGATTGAAAATTTTTGCAAAGAAGAGGGAGAGGGAGATTGCATAGAGAAAGACGGGAGGGAGCCAAGAAAAACGGGAAAGGAAAAGGAAAGGAAAAAGAAAAGAAAAAGAAAGGCCAATGGCATTTTCGTAAATATGGAGAAAATGTGAGATAAAATGTCATTTGGTATTTTTAACACTAAAATTCAATTTTTTAAAATATGACAAATGCAACAAAATCTTCAAATGACTAAAATTATCAACAAAATTTACACTGGCACATTTAATAACTAAACTTAACATAACTAACCTTACTTTGAAATTCAGGGGTGTTACAAGAAAGTTCTAAAAATCTAAAAATAAGGAATTTATTCATACCTTCCTTTTCAGTCTTGTATTTGTATTCAAGGGTGTTCCATATCTCCACTAGGGACTCCATGTTATAGTTGAGATCATAGAGACGATTGTAGAGAATGTGTCCACGACACATGACTTCATCATCTTCTCTCTTCTTTTCAGCAACTTTGATGGTGTCAGAATCGTCCTCTTTTTGCTCCAAGAGTGGCTCCATCTTTAGATTAAGCACATAAGCAAAAGTTGGTGCCATCAAAATTATCAAGTTGAACATTTGGGTTAAAAAAAGATGCCATGTCCTTTTCAGCCTTCATTGCAGTAGATATTAAAACCTTTAAGATTGTTGGAGTATTTTGTGCGTGAGGAGAAAATGGAGACTAAGAAATTCTGGAAAATAGAAATGTGGTTGAGACATGTATGAACACATTCCTTAAAGGTTTTATTTACCCTCACTTCTCAAAGTTTGGTAATGGGTTTTTATGACAAATTACCCCCAAGATACAATAAACACTTGAACATAATATCAAGCAACAATATGGTATTCTAGAATAAGATATAAATTTTGTAATAATTTTGGAGTTTAACAATTGACAGTGGTTTCATTTCATGCATGGATGCAACCAGTTTAATTTATACAACCTTAACTTAAAGGTACATCTTTAATTGTAAAGGTATCTCTTTACTTGTAAAGGTATCTATTCAAGTATCAATACAACTATTACAATGAATATGTTTGTCACTAACAAATGTTCAAGTTTGTACAAAAGTATACAACCAATGAATAAACTGTTTTGGAACAACTCAAAAGACACAAAATCTCATCACATATCAGCTCGGGAGAGCGCCGTGGTGCTAGGCTTTCTAGAACAAATTTAGCGAGTGGTAACCCAGTAGACGCCTAGGTGCTACCCAGTGGGCGCCTAGGGGCCAATCCAATGCTAAGTGTTACCCGTTCTATCCAAAAAATGATTATTCTTGTTTTGGCGTCGTGACCTCAACTTTGAGCGTTGCGACGCTCTGTGCTGGCATATAACACATTAAAATTGTGTTTTTCTTACCATTCTAATGTGATCTTTGATTCTCAAACATATTAGAGATATATTTTACAATCTCCCCAACACATACAATGCATTTTATGTATCAAAACCACTTGTCACCCAATACTCGTGCTTCTGTTCCTATGCTTGACTCGAGCACTTCTTCATGAAATTTGAACTAGTCATGATTCTTCTTGCATCCCTGCAACTCAGCTTCTAGCGTTGTGATCCTACTATCTAAATTTTTACAAGTTTCTTTTTCATATTAATTGCTTCGAAACCAAGAAAAGCTTTCATTGGAAAATAAGACTCATAGTCTTCGTAAAAGAATCGATGATCTATTTCGAAGCGTGCAATCTCTTTAATTATTATTATTATTATTATTATTAATAAAAAAATTAGCACAAGTTATAGCATGTGATGTTCTTTTTTTTTTTTTTTTGGAAAGGGGAAATTTCATTAAACTCAAACAAGAGTTACAAAAACTAAAAAATAATAAGACCTCGGCAACACATGAGAACAAACCCTCCAAAGAGACATGAGAACAAACCCTCCAAAGAGACTTGATTTATCAGTAAATTTTGATGAAGTTCAATGGGAAAAATATGCGTTTGAGGCCTAGTGACAGGAAGGTACCTCAATACACTAGAATCGAGCACATATGATACTCTTTTTGACAATCTCATCCTTTATCAAATCTCAACTCAATAAAATTAAGAAGAAAATAAAAGCACGCCCCAAAGAAACAAAGAAAACAAAATGAGAAACTTCATATAAAAAAAGCAAATTATGCTACAAAAAGTAAATCTTACATTAAATATAGAATTACAGAATTCATACTATCATAAAAATAAAATTTAAAATTTTTAAGAAAATTCATGATTAAAGTGTTTTAATTTACAAGATTTAATTCTAGAATTTTCCCGGTCATTACATTATTTAATTTAATTGCCCTACGAAGCAACGATGCCTTTTTGGTGTCGAGAAATTATCGTTCCCAATGCTTATGGATTATTATCAAGGCGTTCCTTGCATGGGTAATTATCTCTTCTCTAGTGGTGATGCATATGTCAATAAGAGAGGGTGCACGAAAAAGAAAAAAAGAATCACATTATTCTCCAGTATAATGGATGATATTTAATTGGTCTTATTAAAACTCATTGTTTTGTAACAGTACTTATTTTGACTGCCTTCATTCAGAATTAAAGAGAGAAAAAAAAAAAAAAAAAAAGCCACAGTATCTTGACAATATTATTACACAATACTCACTTTATCCCCCACCCGGCACACTCACAGTATAGTCTATAGGAAAAAGGGGATTAACTGGAAACTAATTTGCTATATAAAAGGAAATAAGAGAAACTCTAATGTGACAAGCTTCCAAATGAATTGATAAAAATCTTGGCTTGCTTCCTGCATATACAAAATAAATTCAAACTTGTGGTCAATATCAATAGTTTCATTACTCATTAGGGTAACATGTACTTGAGTGGAAGTTGCATGTTTCGTAATTACCTTGCCATAGTTTGCTTTGTCCAACTTTTTGAGCTGAAAGAAAACAAGAAAAGAGGCTGTAAGAGAGATTTTACTTGTATATATATACATATATATTTTCTGTCGAATTTATGAATGACGAACCTGAGAAAGTAACCATACGGCAAACACCGAGTGAGTTGACAACATTAAGTAACGGTTGAAAGCCTGTATATAAAATTTATAAAGCAACTTACGTATTAGTTCTTGATCTCAGCATAAATGATCAGGACCAGTCAAAAGAAAAAGTATAAAAACTTCAATGGAATATTTTCTTTTCTTTTTTTAAGGATTTTCTCCTGTAAGTTTACAATCGGTTTATAAAAACTAAATTAGTTGATTATCTGAGTGATGAATTTATTTTTTTTACTCTCTTTGGGGATTGAACCAATCATTGGAAACAACCTATAAACCAACTAAACAACAATTAAGCTAGTTAATTAATAATTTAATTAATTTGTTACGAGAAATAAACATAAAAACAAATGGAAAAATTTATAAGCACTGTTCAGAAAAAGAATGTAAGGTTTTGATATTTATACAATTATATATCCCCTCCCAAAAAAAAAAAAAACACTGGTACTATATTGTAACCTTTACAGACGAAGAACTAAAATCACCTGAGGAATGTAAATTGCAGCTCCTATAGCACCAATATAATTCAGCAGCAAAATTCCCGTTCCAAAAATTGCAATATTTTTAGGCCCGAAAATCACCGCAGATGTTCGAACATTATGCCTACAATGTTTCAACAATGTTTTGAAAGATAACGAATTTAGAAGCTATAACATGTTTGTAAGATTAAATATACTTTGAGATTTTCAGTTCACTGGATGCAATGATAAATAAAAAACTTACTTTCTGTCACCTTCCACATCAGGGAGATCTTTTACGATCATAGTGACCGCAAAAAATAATCCAGCAAAGGCAACTATGAAAACGTACGGGGGGCTGCAGAGCAAATTAAAAGCCAAACCCATTAGGTATATTTGTCGGTGGTTTGTATTTTTTTTTTAATTTTAAAAAACTGATGAAGTCAAATCTAACTAATCACTTATAGGCTATTTTGGACCGTTTAGACTTTAAACTAAAAAACTTTTCAATATTTCATAGAAGCTATAACGTTGTTTATCATTTTACCATATACAATCGTTGCTTACAATCTAATTGAAAAATTATATATGTTTAGAAGTTCCTAATCTAAATTTTAATATAAACCAAAAACCAAATTTAAAAGTCTCAAGTACACAAACTAAAGTTCACCCTTTAAATTTTGTTCATGTCCAAATTTCACCAACTAACAAACTAAGTTAAAAAGTCACAAGCACAATTAAATAGCATAAAACACAACAAAAATTTTAGATTTGAATAAAAAATTGCCACTTGCAACGAGCTTTTGTTTCCCCTCAAAAAGGAAAAAATCCTTGCCTATAATATAAAATCACTTTTATGACCAATAAAAATTAAATTATTAAGAAAATTAAATTATTAAGAAATTAAAAAGAAAAAAAATTATATATATCTATATTTGGGTGGTTTAATGAGTCCATTGCGCTAATCAAATTTTCGCCCAAAATTAATCTAAAAAACCTTCCAAAAATCTAAAATAAATTAATGATTTGACTCAGTTTAATTTAGATGGTTTGACAGGATTTTTTTTTAAATACTTGAGATTTCTAAAAAAAGCTCAATTAATCCTTACGCATTAATTGAAATATCGAAATCTATACTTGTAATTTTGTAGCAATATAATTTCTTTTTTTTTCTATGACATCATATTTCTTGTTGACCGTTAAATGCCAGTCTTGTAATCAAGAAATCTCACTCATTATCAGTCTTGTAATATTCTCTCTCATTAATCAAAACTATGCATATTTATATCGTACATCAGGCCAAAATACTTAAAAGCCTCCAACAGGTCTCATAAAGAAAAATTTGTATGTGAATAAAGAAAGAAAAAATTTTTAATTACAAGTTATTTGTTATTTATCAAGACAGTATGCCAAAAGTTAATTTGAAGGATAAAGACAATAGACATAAATAAATAAATAAACAAACAAACAAACAAATAAACAAAAATGGTTACACGTACCTCCACCGATATGGAAGTCCAAGAGAAGCTGTGGTGGCATAGAGCATACCGGAATGGTGACATGTACTTATCTGCGTAAGTGGCTTTTGTTATACAATTTGTCATATAAAATCTTACATATTAATTGATCCCAAATTTTGAACCAAAAAAAAAAAAAAGATCCCAAGTTATATTTTTCAAATTATATGTAAATACATTTTTCAAGCTATTTTTAACTTTTTATAGGACCAACATTATATTCCAACGACTTAAAAAATAATAAATTAAAAGATTTTGAAGTGAAAGAACATAATAATACCAAAACAATCAAAATAGCCGTCGCAAAAGAAGATCTCTTCATTCTAAATGGAGGGGCAGAATACATTGTGGTAAATAAAAGACAAGAGCAGAAGCAACAAGTAGTGATTAGGTCAGCGTTCATCAGCCACAAAATGAATAGGCCAGCAAATGCAGAAAATATTGTCAAGAACCATGCGTGGCTTAGCGAAAGATCCCCTGCTGGTATAGGCAAAAACGGTTTGTTGATCCTGAAAATTTTACACACAAAGACAAAATAAGTCAAAAGAATGTTTTCACCACTTAAAAAAAGGATTAATTACATAAATTCCCCCCAAACTATAGCCTTTGTAATATTTTATCCTCTCAACTTCAAAACGTAATTTTTGTTCTCTTGAAGTATGAATTATTAACAAAAATCATCATTGCACTAAAATTTTAACGGCAAATTGACAAACAGTCACTACAACAAATTTGAGATTATATGACTCTTATTTAACGACATTTTCTCAAAAACCGTTGTATTAAGGGAAAAAAACGTAGGAAGTTACGCTCAAGAAAACAAAAACTGTTGTGGTAGGTTGTATGTCTACCACAATGGTTTTTTAAAAAACCGTTATGGTAATCTTTTCATAACAAAATGGTTTTTTAAAAAACTATTGTGGTAGAGAAGTGGCATACCATGATGGTTTTTGAAAGAAACCGCCGTAGTAGCTGACTTAAAATCCATTTTCCCACCTCGATAATCAAACACACATCATAAACTCAGCTCTCAAATATGTACTGTAACGTCCCGAAATTTATTTAACATTAATGTAATGTAAATGATGAATTAGTGTGCCATGATTAAAGTTTTAACTTTAATTAGATTATTTGGTTGGATTTTTAGTTTTTGGTTGTTTTGTTAAATTGATGTGTTCAAAAGATTCCTTGTTGATTTAAAATGATGTTTTGAGTTTTAAAACACAACAATTTGTAAAATGTTAAAAATACTCTGTTTTACAAAACCGTGGGCGGCACATGGTTTTCGCACAGTAAAACCGCCCACCGATTTTCTCTATTTATTTTCCTTTCCTCTCTCTCTCTCCTCACTCTCACGAGCTCTCTCTCTCTCTCTTCACTCTCCTTCTCGGCAGCCTCTCTCTCTCTCTAATTTCTTCAAAAAAATTTTGGTTTCCATTCGAATCCAAGCTTCGGAACAGCACGGAGGAAGCTCGGGGACGTGATTCGGCGACCGAGAACGCGGATTGAAGCTTCGATTCGAGGTTAGATTCGAAATTTCTAAACTTTTTCAAAATTTTCGATTTTGTGTGTTTTTGAAATCTAAGTTTGTTTAAGCTTAGAAAACCGTGGATTTGTGTTAAATGAGCTTAGAACAACTAGAATCTAAACCTAGATTGAAGAAAAACGGATTGGATTCAAGATTTTCATTTTTCTCCTCTTTTTCTCATTTTTGGATTTTTGAAGATTTTGAGTTCAAATGTTGTTTAAATGATTCCAAACATGTTTTAGAATGTTTTTCTATCAACTATAGTTGTTTTTCATGCCTGGGATTTGAGAAAAACAGGTTGGAATTCAGATTTGGATTTTGGGGATCGAGAAACCCGTGGCTGGGATTTCTGGATTTTCCCAGTTCGGCAGGCCGAAGTTCATGTTCGGCAGGCCGGAGTGATGATCGGCAGGCCGGTGTTCTTCCGATCGGCAGGCCGAATCTGGGGAAATGTTCGGCAGGCCGAACCTCGTTTCCGGCAGGCCGAACTGTACAGTTCGGCAGGCCGAAGCAGGGCGTCCGGCAGGCCGACCGAGGCATGGAAAATTTTGTGATTTTTACCCGATTTCATTGTTTTGAACCCTGATTTAAATCCCAACCTTATAGGATGATTTTAATGATACAAATGGCACACTAGGACATCATGAAATGATTTAGTAACATAGAATGTCTCGAACTAGATATTGATCGACTTAGTTTGTATCTAGGATTGTTCGTGGTTCCGTGGAGCTAACGTATAGCGGACCGGGATTACGGTGTGGGGTACCGGCACGAGTACTGAGGTAGGACTTCTATCCTATTTCTTTGGTAGCCTGGTTTTGAAATGTTTTGGCTTTGAAAATGATTTCTATCAAAATGTTTTCAACGGTTGTTTGAAAATGATTTTAATCGGTTATATTTTTATATACCGTGACATGAAATGACTTTCATAATGAATGTAATTGACAACACTCGGTAATTGGGTTTTGAATGATAATGATGATAACCACATGGGCATGATGCCATATCAGAGATCGGGTCGTGATCGACCTTGGGGGCAGGTCCCGAAACCCAGCTGGGCCACTACGGTGGTGATATCATGGTTTGCCTAGGTAAAAGTAAATTGGTGTTTTGATTTGACGAGTAGACTGTTCTGTGTCAGAACGGTTCTACTCAATTTATTTATTTATTTATTCAAGTTTCTTCTTGCATAACTCCTGATAATGCTATGTTTCTTTGCATTAAATTATTTTATAAAACTTAGTCCTACTGAGCCTTTCGCTCACGTTTTACTGTTTTAAATTTCCCCCCCCTCTAGGTGGTTTCCCATTTAGGTTTGGAGAAGATTCTTCGGGCCGAACTCAGGAGCAATAGGAGAATTTATTTACATTCTGTATTTATTAATCAAGGCATGTAAGACTTAACTTTATTTGTACTTGGACTGTAATTGTATTTGTGATATTGTCAGATCCATGTGTGTGCACAAGTTGTGGGTTGTGGAACCCATATTCGCGGTTTTTATTCAATTATTGTTATTTGTTTAATGATTTTAAATTCTTTATAAAATGTGGTGGAAATTCTTCTTAATTTTTATTTAATTGGATTCTCAAACCCCCGATTTTTAATTAAATCCTCTTTTGATTAACCTAAATATTCCGCCACGTCACCTCCCGTACTCCGGGGCGTGACAGAATGGTATCAGAGCCAGGTTATGAACCTTGGGAATTGTGCACACATAGGTTTGACAATGAAATACATCTGACAGTCCAAATTTTGTTTTCAGAAGTGAGAGAATGGCACCTAGACGTCGTTCGACAGCTGACGCCGAATTCGGAAATGATGAGGGCCTGATGAGGTCTATGATTGCGGCTTTCCGGCAGATGGCAGCCAGGACTAGACCGGAAGACTCCAGTGTTGGTAGTCGGCATGCCTTCTTTAAGGAATTTCGGCGGGCGTCTATTCCGACTTTTGATGGCAATGGGGATCCGCAGTTAGCAGAGTATTGGTTGGATTCGATCTTGAAGCATCTTGATACCCTTGGTGTGCCTGAGGAGTATCGTGTGGAGTTTGCGGCGTATAAGCTCGAGGGTGGCGCTAACACCTGGTGGAAACAAACTAAGCGTTTGGAGCGCGGTGGCGATATCGGTTGGGACAAGTTCGAGGATCTGTTCTATGATTGGTATTTTCCGCAGGGATATAGAGATCAGAAGGCAGCTGAGTTTTATAGATTGCAGCAGGGTGATATGTCAGTTCGGGAGTATGAGGCGAAGTTTAGCGAGTTGGCTAGGTTTGCTCCATCAGCTGTGGCATCGGAGCGCGAGAAATGCATCAAGTTCCAGGAAGGACTCAAGGCTCCTATTCGGCGGCAGTTGGTTGCTCTACGGCTTAGGAGTTTCGGAGAGCTTGTGTCGTCGGCGATCTCCGTGGAGAACGATTACGTGCAGTATTGTGAGGACCGAGCCAAGGCTTCAGGAGGACCGCAGAGGAGTGGCAGAAAGAGCACCAGTAGTCGTCCAGCTCCGGGGAAAGGCAAGCAAGGCGGTGCGACCAGTGGCAGTAGCAGTTCGTCTGGCAGCGGGCGCAGCAACCCCTACAGCTTTCATTGTCATTTCTGTCAGCAGCCCGGACACATCAAGAGGAATTGCCCGATCAGGAGTGTTCGTCTTGGATCGCAGACCGGGGAGGATGCCAGTCGTTCATCTCAGCCTCAGCCTCAGACCCTACCTCCGCCTCCGCAGTACCCGCAGTTGCAGTATCCGCAGTTTTCTCCTCAGCAATTCTCATATCCGGCACGGGGACAGCAGCCGCAGTATTTTCAGCGTAGTGTTCCTCAGTATAGAGCGCCGAGTACAGGTAGTGTGCAGTCGTCTCCATCTCAGCAGTATCGGCCGAGTAATGCAGGACCCAGCAATGTCGGTAGAGGAAAAGGGAAAGCGCCAGTGCAGGTTCATGCAATGGCATCTGGAGGGTCAGATTCTCAGATTGGTAACGCGGTTGTCGATGGTATGGTTTTGGTTTCTAGATCTCTAGCTCGCGTTTTATTTGATACCGGTGCCTCTCATTCTCTCATTTCGAGTTCCTTTGTACATGCCTTGGGATTAGAAGTAGAAAAGTTTAAGAAACCCCTAGTTATAACTTCTCCCTTGGGGCGGGTGTGTGTAAATTGTGTGTAAATCTTGTAAAATAAAGATTGGGGATGAGATTTTGAAAAGTGATTTGATTATACTCCCCATGAGTTCCTATGATGTGATTTTAGGGATGGACTGGTTGTCCAGGTATAGTGCAGTTGTGGACTGCCAACTTAGAAAGGTGACCCTAGTGTCTGATAGGGGGACGGTAATCACTTACTAGGGTGGTGGTGATTGGCTAATGAGTGAGCGTCTCATGAAGTCATGTCTAGGAGGGCGAAGGAATCTAGATTGTTTTGCTTTTCTTGCCAATCTAGATTGCGAGCCCTATGTTTCGAGTAGTGGTGTAGCGATTCCGGTGGTTGGTGAGTTCGAGGATGTCTTCCCCGACGAGTTATCAGGATTACCACCGCATCGGGAGATTGAGTTTGGTATCGAGTTGTTTCCAGGGACATCACCGATTTCTATGGCACCTTATCGGATGGCGCCGGCAGAAATGAAGGAATTGAGGAAGCAACTTCAGGAGCTTGCTGATAAAGGATATATTCGGAATAGCACATCTCCGTGGGGAGCACCAGTTTTGTTCGCTAAGAAGCACGATGGGACTCTCAGGTTATGTGTGGATTATCGGCAGCTGAATCGTGTTACGGTGAAGAACAAGTATCCTTTGCCTAGGATTGATGAGCTATTTGATCAGTTGGGAGGTTCGCGGTACTTCTCGAAGATTGATTTACGTTCAGGTTATCATCAGCTCAGGATCAAGGAGGAGGATATTCCTAAGACAGCTTTTAGGACTCGGTATGGGCATTTTGAGTTTCTGGTTATGTCGTTTGGGTTGACGAATGCTCCAGCAGCTTTTATGGATTTGATGAACAGGATTTTTAGGCCGTATCTGGATCAGTTTGTGATCGTGTTCATCGATGATATTCTTGTGTATTCTAAGACATGGGAGGAGCATGAGCAGCATCTTCGGGTCGTGCTTCAGACTCTGCGGGAGCACCAGTTGTATGCTAAGAGAGAAAAATGTGAGTTCTGGTTGACTGAGGTCAAATTTCTGGGTCATGTCATTTCGGAGCATGGTATTTCAGTGGATCCGTCCAAGATTGAAGCTATATTGGAGTGGGAACGACCAAGGAATGTAGCGGAGATTCGCAGCTTCTTAGGTCTTGCTGGATATTACAGGAAATTTGTAAAGGACTTTTCGAAGATTGCAGCTCCGTTGACGAGGTTGATCAGGAAAAACGTCAGGTTTGAGTGGGATGAAGATTGTGAGTCTGCTTTTCAGGAATTGAAGAACCGGTTGACTTCAGCTCCAGTATTAGTTGTTCCTAGTAGTGACGAGCCGTATGAGGTTTATGCTGATGCTTCAGGGCGCGGACTTGGATGCGTGTTGATGCAGCATGGACGTGTGGTTGCGTACGGATCGAGACAGCTACGACCTCACGAGCGGAATTATCCTACTCACGATTTAGAGCTTGCAGCGGTGATCTACGCGCTGAAGATTTGGAGATGTTATTTGTATGGAGCATCGTTTCAGGTCTTCTCCGATCACAAGAGTTTGAGGCATTTGTTCACTCAGAGGGATCTCAACTTGAGGCAGCGCAGATGGGTGGAGTACATGGAGGATTATGATTTCGCGTTGCAGTATCATCCTGGGAAAGCTAATGTGGTCGCGGACGCGCTTAGCAGGAGGTCTTCAGGGATTCTCGCTTGTTTGATTTTTGAGGACTGGAGCAGGGATGCGACAGTGAGTGAGTATCGGCTACAGTATCATGACGACGGTGATCGAGTTTTGTTGTATCATGTGGAAGCGACTCCAGCTCTTGTTCGGATGGTGAAGCAAGGTCAATGGCAGGATCGACATTTGCAGGGGATTTGGTCGCGGATTCAGAACGGGGAGCAGTTTGAAGAATGGAGCGTGCATGCAGATGGATCGTTGTACTTCCGGGAGCGTCTTGCAGTTCCAGTTATCGCCGAGGTGACGAAAGCCGTTCTAGATGAAGCTCATAGGTCTCAGTTCGCTATTCATCCGGGGAGCACCAAGATGTATCGTGATTTGAAGAGGCAATATTGGTGGAGAGGCATGAAGAAAGATGTTCGCGAGTACGTGGCCAAGTGTTCGACGTGTCTTCAGGTGAAAGCTGAGCATCAGAAGCCTGCAGGTCAGCTTCAGCCGCTTCCTATTCCAGGATGGAAATGGGAGCATGTGACGATGGATTTCCTCACAGGTTTGTCAAGGACGGAGCAGCGACACAATGCAGTTTGGGTTGTGGTCCACAGGTTGATGAAATCGGCGCATTTCATTCCGTTTAGGTCGACGTGTTCCAGGAAGATTCTCGAGGAGTTGTATATGCAGAACATTGTGAGGCTGCATGGAGTTCCTTTGTCCATCACCTCTGATCGAGACACCAGATTTAATGCTAAGTACTGGAGGCGTTTTCAGGAGGCTTTGGGTACAGATTTGAACTTCAGTACGGCGTTTCATCCTCAGACTGATGGGCAGTCTGAGCGGGTTATTCAGGTTCTCGAGGATATGTTGCGTGCTTGTGCGTTGGACTTCGGCGGGAATTGGAAGCAATATTTGCATTTGGCGGAGTTCGCGTACAACAACAGTTATCAGGCGAGTATCGGTATGGCACCATTTGAGGCGTTGTATGGGCGACCGTGTCGGTCACCTGTGTGTTGGGCCGAGCCGGAAGATAGAGTTATTCTTGGGCCGGATGAGATTCGTGACAGCAACGAGAAAGTCATGGTGATTCGGGATCGGTTGAGAGCAGCTCAGAGTCGGCAGAAGAGCTACGCAGATAGGAGACGTAGACCTTTGGAGTTCGCGGTTGGAGATTTTGTTCTCTTGAGGGTGTCACCTCGTAAGGGAACTATGCGGTTCGGAGTGAGTGGGAAACTCGCGCCGAGGTATATTGGGCCGTTCGAGATCACTCAGCGTGTTGGTGTGGTCGCTTATCGGCTTGATCTTCCGCCCGAACTTTCTCATGTACACGATGTGTTTCATGTGTCTATGCTTAGGAAGTGTCCACTTGGGCAGGATAAGGTAGTATCGTTTCGCGATGTGCAGGTTCAGGAGGATACGACATACGAAGAAGTGCCGATTCAGATCATCGACCGGAAAGTGATTAGCTTGCGTCGTCGTGAGATACCGTTGGTAAAGGTCGTGTGGCAGCATCACGGTGTTGATGAAGCCACTTGGGAATTAGAGTCGGGTATGCGGGAGTCATATCCGCATTTGTTTTGTTTTTGAGATGAGTCTTAAATTTCGAGGACGAAATTTCTTTTAGGGGTGGAGAGCTGTAACGTCCCGAAATTTATTTAACATTAATGTAATGTAAATGATGAATTAGTGTGCCATAATTAAAGTTTTAACTTTAATTAGATTATTTGGTTGGATTTTTAGTTTTTGGTTGTTTTGTTAAATTGATGTGTTCAAAAGATTCCTTGTTGATTTAAAATGATGTTTTGAGTTTTAAAACACAACAATTTGTAAAATGTTAAAAATACTCTGTTTTGCAAAACCGTGGGCGGCACATGGTTTTCGCACAGTAAAACCGCCCACCGATTTTCTCTATTTATTTTCCTTTCCTCTCTCTCTCTCCTCACTCTCACGAGCTCTCTCTCTCTCTCTTCACTCTCCCTCTCGGCAGCCTCTCTCTCTCTCTAATTTCTTCAAAAAATTTTGGTTTCCATTCGAATCCAAGCTTCGGAACAGCACGGAGGAAGCTCGGGGACGTGATTCGGCAACCGAGAACGCGGATTGAAGCTTCGATTCGAGGTTAGATTCGAAATTTCTAAACTTTTTCAAAATTTTCGATTTTGTGTGTTTTTGAAATCTAAGTTTGTTTAAGCTTAGAAAACCGTGGATTTGTGTTAAATGAGCTTAGAACAACTAGAATCTAAACCTAGATTGAAGAAAAACGGATTGGATTCAAGATTTTCATTTTTCTCCTCTTTTTCTCATTTTCGGATTTTTGAAGATTTTGAGTTCAAATGTTGTTTAAATGATTCCAAACATGTTTTAGAATGTTTTTCTATCAACTATAGTTGTTTTTCATGCCTGGGATTTGAGAAAAACAGGTTGGAATTCAGATTTGGATTTTGGGGATCGAGAAACCCGTGGCTGGGATTTCTGGATTTTCCCAGTTCGGCAGGCCGAAGTTCATGTTCGGCAGGCCGGAGTGATGATCGGCAGGCCGGTGTTCTTCCGATCGGCAGGCCGAATCTGGGGAAATGTTCGGCAGGCCGAACCTCGTTTCCGGCAGGCCGAACTGTACAGTTCGGCAGGCCGAAGCAGGGCGTCCGGCAGGCCGACCGAGGCATGGAAAATTTTGTGATTTTTACCCGATTTCATTGTTTTGAACCCTGATTTAAATCCCAACCTTATAGGATGATTTTAATGATACAAATGGCACACTAGGACATCATGAAATGATTTAGTAACATAGAATGTCTCGAACTAGATATTGATCGACTTAGTTTGTATCTAGGATTGTTCGTGTTTCCGTGGAGCTAACGTATAGCGAACCGGGATTACGGTGTGGGGTACCGGCACGAGTACTGAGGTAGGACTTCTATCCTATTTCTTTGGTAGCCTGGTTTTGAAATGTTTGGCTTTGAAAATGATTTCTATCAAAATGTTTTCAACGGTTGTTTGAAAATGATTTTAATCGGTTATATTTTTATATACCGTGACATGAAATGACTTTCATAATGAATGTAATTGACAACACTCGGTAATTGGGTTTTGAATGATAATGATGATAACCACATGGGCATGATGCCATATCAGAGATCGGGTCGTGATCGACCTTGGGGGCAGGTCCCGAAACCCAGCTGGGCCACTACGGTGGTGATATCATGGTTTGCCTAGGTAAATGTAAATTGGTGTTTTGATTTGACGAGTAGACTGTTCTGTGTCAGAACGGTTCTACTCAATTTATTTATTTATTTATTCAAGTTTCTTCTTGCATAACTCCTGATAATGCTATGTTTCTTTGCATTAAATTATTTTATAAAACTTAGTCCTACTGAGCCTTTCGCTCACGTTTTACTGTTTTAAATTTCCCCCCCCTCTAGGTGGTTTCCCATTTAGGTTTGGAGAAGATTCTTCGGGCCGAACTCAGGAGCAATAGGAGAATTTATTTACATTCTGTATTTATTAATCAAGGCATGTAAGACTTAACTTTATTTGTACTTGGACTGTAATTGTATTTGTGATATTGTCAGATCCATGTGTGTGCACAAGTTGTGGGTTGTGGAACCCATATTCGCGGTTTTTATTCAATTATTGTTATTTGTTTAATGATTTTAAATTCTTTATAAAATGTGGTGGAAATTCTTCTTAATTTTTATTTAATTGGATTCTCAAACCCCCGATTTTTAATTAAATCCTCTTTTGATTAACCTAAATATTCCGCCACGTCACCTCCCGTACTCCGGGGCGTGACATGTACACAGATCCCTCCGAAACTGCTGCTACTACTATCCCTCTTTGCCTCTACTCTCCTCAATCTCCTTCCTAATTGTAAGTTTTTATTAGAAATTGATAAATTGACGTTGATTTTGTTGTTTAATATGTGTTTATTGTATTATGGATGGGTATGATTAATTTGTTTTATGATGGGTGTGTATAATTTGTTTTATGATCTGTGAATGTTTTTGATTTATGATTAGAATATAATGGGTATGTGTAATTTGTGAAATTATTTTTAATTAAATTGCTATTTATTATTAAGTAATAAATTAGTGTTGATTTTGTTGTTTAATCCATGTTTATTATATTGTGGATGGGTATGATTAATTTGTTTTATGATGGGTATGCATAATTTGTTTTATGATGGGTGAGTGTTTTTGTTTTATGATTAGAATATGATGGATATGTGTCATTTGTGAAATTATTTTTGATTGAATTGCTATTTATTATTTTGATTTAGGACTTGCGAAATAGATATGAAATAAATGTGGAATTTTCGATTGTCTAGAGAATATGTGTAAGGGGTATACTCATTTTATCAAATTGTCTGCTTTAGTTGGATTATGGAATTTGAAAGCATTGGGTGGGTGGTCAAATTCTAGTTTCACAAAGCTTTGGAAATTTTTAGGAAGGTTTCTACCAGAGGGTAATAAATTACCAACTAGTATGTATGAGGCTAAGAAGACGTTGAGCACTTTGAGAATGAAGTATGAGAAAATTCATGCTTGTGAAAATGATTATGTTCTTTATAGGAATGAGTATGAGGACGAAAGTTATTGTCCAGTTTGTCAACAATTAAGGTGGAAGCAAGGAAAGAAGCCAATAGACGGTAAGAATGGAGTGCCAAAGAAAGTGTTATGGTGCATTCTACTGATACCACATTTAAGGCATTTATTCGGAAACCCAAAAGATGCTAAGAATTTGACATGACATCATGACAAACGGCTCGACAATGGTATGCTTAGACATCTGACGGATTCACCAAAATGAAAGACTTTTGAAGCCGATCATCCCGACTTTAGTGCAGATCCAAGAAATATACATGTTGCTTTGTCAATAGATGGAATGAACCCACATGGTAACATGAGTAGTAAGCATAGCACTTGGCCCATAATACTTGTTAAATACAATCTCCTTCGAAAGATGTCTTGGCACCGTTAATCGATAACCTAAAAAACTTGGGGGAAAATGGAGTCGAAGTTAGAGATGCTTACCAAGAAGAGGCGTTCATACTCCGTGCAATGTTGATAAAACTTCCCCGCATATGACAATTTATCTAGTTATGCGGTGAAGAGTTCCATGGGGGTTGTCCTATTTGTATAAAGGAAACATCACACAAATGGTTGAAGAATGGTAAGAAAACCCTTTTTCTTGGTCATAGAAGATGGTTGCCAAGAGATCATCGTTACCGCAAACAAAAGAAAGCCTTTTTATGGCAATAGAGAAGAAAGTGATCCTCCTCATCCTCTGATGGGTGAACAAATATTTGAAATGGTAAAAGATATAAAAACGGTATTCGGGAAGAGAAAACGAGGTAAGAATGAGTTCCCGAAAAATGGACCATGGAAAAAAAGATCAATCTTTTTCGATCTTCTATGCTAAAAGACACTTTTTATTCGTCATTACTTGGATGTTATGCATATTGAGAAAAACGTTTGTTAATCCATAGTTGGCACGTTGCTTGACGTTTCAGGCAAGACTAGTTTGATCCCCTTAGACACCCACCAAGTGATGATTTCGTATCATTCACGAGATTGTAAGTATTAATGTTGTCTTATAAAATTAACTGTTTTAAGTATTACATAATTGTATTGTATATTAATTCATTTAATCATGACACATTGTTAAGGCGCTTAACGATTGGAAGCTTCAAGTTGAAAGAGGTGTCACAACGGAACACTATATTCCAAACGTAAGTGTCTAAGACAATAAGGAAATGTAGAATGTGGTTTTTTTATTCTACGTTTCATGCGAGATATAATTAATAATGGTATACAAGCCCTCGCAAAAAAAGAATTTTATATACATATAGATATAAATGAAGTTAGAATAAAGTAGGTACAATTTATAAATAGGTATGTCATTTTTAAATAGAGATAATAGAAAAATGTTTGTGCAAAATAGCTCAAATGTAAATGATCATGTAAATGCCTTGTAATTTCAATATACATCATTTTTTATATGCAATCAGGGCCTTATTGTAATGGATAACACATGGGACTGGTCATTCCATGGGAAATCAGAAATTTTGGCAATTTTTTTTGTATAATACTAATTTTGCACGACGGTTTTAACAAAAAAACGTCGTAGAAATGTTGTATGTGGACCAACATTCCACGACGGTTTTGCTAAAAACCATTGTGGAATATGAAGTTTCTACAACGGTTTTTAGTAAAACCATTGTGGAAAAAGAGGTCTCCCGACACCCCCAAAATTGACGTCCATTTTAAGGTTCCACAACGGTAAAAAGCCGTTGTGAAAACTCGATTTTTGTACTACGATTGAAATTTTCACTATAGTTTTTTTGCAGTAAAATTTTAAAACCGTCGTAAAATTCCCAGTTTGTAATTGTGAATTTTAAAATTATTGATATTTTGGTAATCTTAGTTATAAAAATAATAAAAAATTAAAACTATAATAAAAATAGCTTTTTATTAATGATTAAAAAATCAATTAAAAATGTACTACTATCTAGATCTCTTTTTTTGATATACTAATTTTTTTTTTAAATTTATTGACTTTTTTCACACTTTAAAAGTATTTTAAAATTTTAAAACGTATAAATACCAATTTAAACCTCAAAAATATGAAAGAAAATTTATTAATACTATTAGATGTTTTTCTCTTTAAGAATTTTGTGTTATATTAAATATATTTGTGTTATATTCTTTTTTATTTCACTAATATATATAACTTTTAAAATTTCAAAATAATTTTTGGGTGTGAAAAAATTAAAAAAAATTTGAAGAAATTTTAGTATATAAAAAAAAGAAGGATTTCAATACTATAATGGTTTTAATTGATTTTCTTTTGTTTTTAATCATCAATAAAAACTATTTTTATTATAATTATAATTTTATGGTTATTTTTACAATAAGAATTACGAAAATACCCTTAACTTTATATCATTTGTTAGTTTTCTATTAAAATTTTAACAAAATGAATATTTTTGTTGACGGTTCATATTTTAGGGGAATGGATGTCATGTTTCAAAGTTCAGAAGGCAAAATGTTACAAAGCCTATAATTCAAGGGGAATTCTTATAATTAATCCAAAAAGTAACTCAAATAGAAGTAAGAAGGCTTTTGTATGCACTAATTTTTTTTTAAAAAATACCATCTTGATTCTAACCGTTAAGAAATTTAGTGATAATATGCACCAAGGCCAATATATATGTACGTATTAAGATGGGTTATATACAAGCGCATATGTATAAAATAAGAAGTGTGTACCTATCAATATCCACATCAAAAACCTGATTGATGCCATTAGAATAAATGGTTGCGAGAACCATAGCAACTAGGCCTGGGAACGCTTTAAATGGCAAAAACCATTTAAACAATTGTCTGTTCTCAAGCAATACTCTTGTAAATAAGGATCTGTACAAAAAAAAGAAAGAGCAGTTAATTTCTTGCATTACAAATCACTTTTGAGTATTACTATTATCATTTTTCTTTTCCAATCTCTTATTTTCTGTAAAGGTTTACTTACATGGCTGCCACAAAGAGGTGAGTCATTGTATAGGGCCTTGAGAATGTATAGCAGGTAGATATAAAACGTGAAACTCTGGCAACCAAATTGGGAGCAGCGGGTTCAGGTTGAACTTTGCCAAGAACTGGGTCGGAACCCGCAGATTCGACTGTAGCGCATGCCTATAACCATTGGTAGTTCAATTTTTTAGTACAAATTGTAATTATTTGAACGACTAATTAATAATGGTATGTAAAATCACAAGATTAACTATGGAAAACACTTAACTAATGAAAAATATTGCTCAAATGGTTTCCAAGCCGTTCAAACAACATCCTACTAAAATTTGTACGTAGTATTTTGTGTGTGTGTCTAGTATATCTTATGCAATTAAAAGATATATTAGTCCCCGAAGTTGAAATCAAACTCGTTTTAAGAGATCCAACATCTACTTCATTATGGATATATTGAAAAATGCAACTAAACACTATTTCGAGCTCATTTGGGAATATAGGTCTAAACAAAAAAACAAATTAAATTTTGTGCTCAAAATATTATTTAGTGGCATTTTAAGTCAAATTAATTTGTTATAGTATATTCTCTGTGTTTTAAAACGGGCCTTGCACTAGCAGAAAAAAGATGTTTGATGGATTACAAAAGTTGCACTATTTCAATCACTAAAGAGAGAACAGGTAATAAGGTAAGTAAGATACAAAGAAATAAAATAATAAGGCATACCCGAATGTAATTACGGCCGAAGGATAAAGGTTTTGAGAACCTGCTCTCTCCAATTCCATGGAGCCCCACTGGCTGGATGGTCAATTTATTAATATTGGCGGAGCTGCACTTTGAATTTGAAGGAAAGTTTGATGATGTGACATTTTTGGCATGAGAGGACGCCCTGCAACGTTGAGAAATAAAAGCAGCTGGTTGTACCACTCTAACACAAGACTGTGAGATTGTCACCTCCATGTATATATATATGTGTGTGTGTATATATATGTATATGTTGGCTGAAACAAACCGAGGAAAAAAGTTGGGACAATTAATGAGAGCAAGCTAAGAGAACAGTATTGAAAACAAATGTATGGTTCGAGAGATTAGCTTCGATATTTATAGGAGCATATGGCAGCCGAAGGCACCTGGGAAGGCACCTGCTTCATAAGTTCAATTTCTTTTCTTTTTTAAAAAAATTAAAATAAAACATTATAATGTGATTATAGGAATTAATTACATGTTAGTTATCAGTACAAAAAAAATCTGGCACCTTTTACCTTTTTTTTTTTGTGACACTTTAACAATAGTCTCTTTTTCCTAGACAAAATGCAAAAAATATTCTTTATGTTTTGGCTAAGCACAATTTTTTTTGAGTCTTTAAAAATTCAAAAAGTATTTTCTATGATTTTTAAACAATCCAAAAACTATTTTTTTTTAACTTTTAATGGAATACATCATTTAAAAAGACAAACATACCCTTAAAAATAAAAAATGAGGATCTTTGTGAAATTACAACCACACACCTAATATTTAGAGAGTAGAAAAATAAAATCAATTTGTGATCAATTTTATACTATCGAATATCTTTTGATATATACTTGTGATATTGAAATTCTACTTGGAAATATAATTTGAATTGCAAAGTAAAACCAACTTGTTAGAAATACTCAGTTCAACTAACATGATCAAATAATACTAAGTTTTTATTCTTTTTTTTTTTTTAAAAAAGTTTCACTTTCTTCTTCAAATGAAAAAAAAAAACATAGACCCTTCAAAAAAATTTAAATGAGTGTTTAAAATTTTATTCATGTTGACAGTGAATCTAAAGGAGGGTTCAAAAGGTAGCATAACCTAACATATATTTTGGATTGTGTTTTTATTTTGAGATAATTTAGTCATTTTAAAAAAAATTAAAATAAAAAAATTAAAAAAATGGATGATTTTTGTATGGTTTGAAATGCATAAAAGATACTTTTTATATTTAAAAAACTCAAAAATAAATATTGCATATAACTTAAACTTAAGGGATGCTTTTTGTATTTTTTCCTTTATCCAACTCGTAATTGCTCGAAGGTCAAAAATCTAGACATATCTTACAGTTTCTCTCTCCTAATATTTTAATTTTTCTACAGTACTCGGCAACTATTAATTAATAATTATTATTGTCAAATTGTGATCATGTTAACGGCTTTTTCTTTTTCTTTTTCATAGTCTCCACCAGTTGAAGGAAAAACAAAATTAAGAATCTATTGACATATATATTATTTTCCAAAAATGCCATTTACCGGGTCAATTTTTGAAACCTTTAGACGTAACCTACTAACCAAAGTCTAATCAATAATGGGTCATGTTAAGTTTTTTATAGGCCTGTTTTATTATTTTCTTTCTTCTTATTCTCCCTCAATAATTTTTCTCTTTGTATATTAATTTTATGCCAAATTGAAACCTCTAGACGTAACCTGCTAACCAAAGCCTAATCAACAGAGGTCATGTTAAGTTTTTTATAGGCCTATTTTTATTATTTTCTTTCTTCTCATCTCCCTCAATGATTTTCTCTTTGTATATTAAATTTATACTAAATTGACACCTCTAGACGTAGCCCACTAACCAAAGTCTAATCAATAACAAAGCATGTTAAGTAGGTAAAAAAAAGTTAAACGCTCCTGTAAGTGTGCAATATTTGATAGAGAGTTATAAAATCTTATTTTTATATTATATATAATATATGTATAAATTATATAGGTTTAATTTTATCTATTTAAATAAAAAATTTAAAAATAAGAAACAAAATAAAAAACTTTAAAAGTTTAAAGATAAATCGATAATTTTAAAAATTAAAAGAGTAAAACAATAAGTTTTAAAAGATTAAAAATAAAATGATAATTTCTACAGTTTAAGGGTAGAATACGTGAGATTGTAAAGTTTAAAAAAGATCATTAACGTTAATAGGAGGGAAAAAAAAAATCAAACCACATGTACAAGTATTTTGATCAAATCTTTGATGACATGTAAGATTCATATACGCAAACTAGATAAGAACGATCACAGCAAAATAATAATAATAATAACTCGTTAAAAGACGAAATATGTACTCATCACCGGGAAAGCAGGGTCAGATAGAAGTGTCATGGTGCACAGAACTGTCATAAATAAATTAAAGTAAAAATAATTAAAAAAAAAGGCACCCATCAGTCGGCATGACAATTTTTATTCCAATAATGAAAACGACGAGCAACTACGGCAAGTAATTGACTTGTTAGAATTATATGGATTTTTCTACGTTTTTTATTTAATTTTTTTTAACGAAATTCTTATAATTTTACTTATCAGTAGAATATTAAGTTCTAGTGGTAAGATTTAAATAGTGAAACATTTAAGTGTTTATATTAAATATTTGTTACGTATGATATAGAATTATTTTTAATCGTAAATTAAGTTATTTATGAAAAATTAATCTAATAATTAAAATACTAATGCTTTATTAAAAAAACAAAATTTGCTTTCCCTGTCACAAAAAATTGTAATTTCTCAAACAATTCACAGAATTGTATTCCCATGTTTACTAAGATAAGACCTCGTGGGGAACGTGTAACAAATAAGGAAAGATGGCGCTCCACCGGAGCAGCCATTTCTGACCTCACTTGATAAAGACCCAACTGTTGCTTTAAAATTTTGAAAAGAAAACAAAAGAAAAGAAGAGTAAAGAAATTTTGTTTGCTTGAACAATTGTTACCAATCAATTGGAAAGAACTCTTTCCTGCTAAACGAACCTGTAAGAGGACGGAACTCGAGGGGCTATGAACCCATTCAAGATCTCATTTTTTTTTTTTTTTTGGTGTGATTTTGGTATTTAACACATGTTCGGTACAAAATATTTTTTTGAAAAAAAATGACTTTTTTTTTTTATATAAAACATAAAAACTACTTAGACAATAAAATCGGTGAGAATGTTATTTTGCTCTAATAATAAAACATGAGTATTTTAGCCACTAAATTGACTTTTTAACAGTTTAATTTACGATTAAAAACAGTTTTATACACATGATATGTTTTTTAAAATAGATAGTTGTCAATCAACTTATTGAAATCTTAATTCAATAGTTAAATACTTTGTTCTGTTTACGGAGGAAAATTGTATTTTTAACCATAAAAAATTCCCTTTCAATAAACGTCATGGAGCACACCAGTAAAAAGAGAGGACAAATTTTGTTTTCAAGCGCAGCCTTGCAGGACCCAACAAAGTTGAAGTGAGAACTATATGGAATACAACATCACAATTTCAAATTACAAAGCTATTATTGAATGCTTTCTTATTCTTCTATGGCCAACAAAAGTTGAAATCAAAACTACATGGAATTCAACATCACCACAATTTCAAATTTCAAAACTATTATTCAATGTTTTCTTTTGTTTATTAGTAGTTGTTGACTGTTGAAGACAACGTAGGTGGGGCAGCGACAGTCCGACAGATGGAGGTGGCGGCCATTGATCGAAATTTTTTTACTGGCGGACAAATTTGGAAGGACAACCTACTTATTCTTGGTGTAGGCTCACGTCTTTGAGCAATTAAAAAAAAAAAAAAAACAAATCAAAGTAAACTTTGACAAAATGATAGATATTAATTAAATATTGAGCGATGGAAAAATTTGGTGAATTCTTGATGGTCTCCAAAAAACAAGAGAATCAATTTTAGAGTCGGTAATGATCCAACCACCGTCAGTGCGTCGAACCTCTTGTTCTTCATGATCAATGTATATGTATATTTATATATATGATAAGGTCTTTTTCTAGATAAATTAGTTATAACCACCATCACGTACTAATATTTGATGTCTATTTTGTTGTTTCGTGTAACGCCAAGGTTAACGATTTTTAATAAATTAAATAAAGATCAAAAAATAAAAATAAAATTTTAAAATTGTTATGAAATAAAACAAAGTATAACAAAAGATTAAGGAGAATGATAGAGAAGACGAGAAAATTAAAGACAAAATAACTTTCTATACTTTTACCTGTGAGAGATAAAACTTACAAGCTTAAAACAACTTTTATTTATAGGCCAAGTCATCATACTATAGATAATGGTAATAGACATAACTTACATAGGTTTCATATACAATTAAAAGAGACATAATGCACAATATTAAAAGGGATTTAATGGGGTGATAATGTAGTCTAAATATGAATTATAAATTTACAATAAAATGTTTGCATGTAACTCATGGAATACCAAGAGCTAGCATCCACACATACTTGATTCACAACACTCCCCCTTAGATGTCCATCATGCAAAGAATATGCCTCATTAAAAACCTTACCAAGAAAAAACCCAAGGGAAAAAATCTTAGTGAAGAAAAAAGAGTACATAATTCTTGTATGTTATGCATTTAGGATTACCTCATTAAAAACCTTTCCAGAAAAACCTAATGGAACAAAAACCTAGGCTAAGGGGAAAAAAGTACAATATGCAGTGTCTCCCTCTCATATCAACATCTCTTTTTTAAAGATCTCTAAGTCGACGCATACCAATTTATGTGCCAACTTCTCAAATGTTGTTGTAGGAAGTGCCTTTGTAAACAAATCTGCCAAATTGTCACTAGAGCGAATTTAATGTACGTCGATCTCTCCTTTCTTTTGAGGCTCGTGCGTGAAACAAAATTTTGGTAAAATGTGCTTTGTTCTGTCTCCTTTTATGTAACCCTCTTTGAGTTGAGCGATACAGGCTGCATTATCTTCATACAACACAGTTGGACTTTCTTTGTTGAATGAAAGATTACATGTTTCTCTTATATGTTGCACCAGGGATCTTAAACCATACACATTCTCAACTTGCCTCGTGAATTGCCAATATCTCAGCATGATTCGAAGATGTGGCAGTTAGGGTTTGTTTTGTTAAACGCCACGATATAGCTGTACCACCATATGTAAACAAATAACTTGTTTGTGATTGTGCTTTATATGGATCAGACAAATATCCTGTATCTGAATATTCAATCAATTCCGACTTGAAATCCTGTGTATAATATAGACCTATATCTATTGTACCACGAAGATAACGAAGTATTTATTTGACACCATGCCAATGTCTTCGAGTTGGTAAAGAACAATATCTCGCTAGTAAGCTAACAAAGAATGTATGTCAGTGTACAATTAGCAAGATACATTAGTGCACCAATAGCACTAAGATTGTAATGACCGGGAAATCGTCATCAATAAAACCTAATATTTAATTAGGTTTAATTAATGAATTATTCTTAAAATGTGAAATTTTGTAAAAATTGTAATTTATGTGAAAATTACAATAAATATGAATGAGCAACATTGATTGCAAATTTTATGGCATATGTAATGCAATGGTGGATATTATAAAATACAAATTTTATGAGTTTGATGACTCAGAGATTTGTGCATAATATCCATAAAATGAATTTCATGTCACAATTAATTGTGAAATTGTGATATAAACGAATGAATGATTAGAATGTAAACAGGACATAGAGGTTGTCCTACCCTAACCGGAGATAGAAAGGAGGCCAGAGCAGTATAAGAATACTGCTAAATAAAATGCAGATATGAAAAATGTTATGATTGGCCTCAAAAAGTAAACGAAAAGTAAGTTAAATATTTTTATACAGTCTAAGGATAGAAAGTACACCGAATTGGCCACGGCAGTATAGGAAAAATACTGTGTGGTGAAAAATTACACAGTATAAATTTTTAACTCCACAAAGTGGACATTTGCTTGAATTCTATTGGGCCAACAAGCCATGCAATGTGGCCAATAAGGATGAGGACACATAGTGGTATACTCATGGGTTACCATGAGTCACCAAATGTGATAAGCATGCATTTATGGCAAGTTATCACAATTTTCTTTTCTTTTCTTTCCATCCAAGCTTCGGCAGCCATGTCCAACTCTCCAAAAATTTTCTCAGCCCTCACATCTTGCCAAAATAGCCCCAAACAAATTTTACAAGCAAGTACAAGGATTTTCCCACAAGTTTAAGGTAAAATCCTAAACTTTTAATGGGTTTTCAAGGGATTTTTCATGGGCAAAGGACAAGAGATTAATCTATGGTATTTTTGTATGGAAAGGAAGCTTAGGAGGGAGTCTAAAAGGATTTTGAAGGCTTCAAACCAAAAGGTGTTATTTTGGTAAGTTTTAAGCTTTAAAGTTTGAAATTTTATAGATTTTGTTTTGATTTTTGTTCTTTCAAACCCATGAGGGGTTTTGAACATGTATTTGATGGAAGTTCATGTATATGTGGTGTATGATAAGTTTGAGTTATGGAAATTTTTGTTTTAGTGTAAATCGGCAATTTTTGTAAAAATATTTTTGTAATTTTGAGGTTAAACTTTGCAAAGATGATGTTTGAGCATGGGAATGTATTGATTAAGGTATGAAATGATTTCTGCAGGGGTAAAATTGCAAGTTTGAAATGGATTTATGTAAAAATGCCATAGGGACTAAATTGAAAGAAAAAAATTCCTCTCGGCAGAATTGGAAATTAGCCAAAAACACCCCTGTACAGTGATATTTTGGAAAAAGTTAAAACACAAAAGTTATAGATCTCGATGAAACTGTTAGGCATCGCGAACGGTTCATCAAAAACTGAATCGTTTATGAGATTTTAATTTTTCAAGAATTTATGGAAATTGTGAAAATTTGAAAAAGGGGCAAAAACGTCATTTCTCAAAGGATTTTGAATATGGTACTTTAAGCAAAAATGATCCTTGACAAAAATAGAAAATTCTAGTGCAAAGAAGTAAATTTTAGTTTCGGGGGCAAAAACGTCAAAATTTTCGGTTCATGGACTAAACCGCAAAGTTTAATGAAAATGGGGCATAATTGAGAAATAAAGAGATTTGACCCACTAGGAGGTTATTTTAGAATGAATATATGGTATTTTATAAGAATAACGAAATCGAGCTCGGGTAGGTTAGTAAACCTGCGGAGGGCAAAATCGTATTTCTGCCCAAATAACCGAACTGCTTTGAAATGTTCCCAATGGGATAAGAAAACGACTAGAAAGGTTTCCACCCTTCGTTAGAAACGATATGGTGAAGTTAGATAGAAATAAGAAAAAACGGTGGTTTTTAGAGTTAAACATAGTAATGCAACTCAATTTATTAACTAACAAATGTTTCGTATCGAAACATAGTAAAATTTGGCTAATGGCTTTGTAATTGGCCAACAGGATCCTAGGAATCTAGAAGAAAGGATATCGTGGTTAAGTTGCCCGACAATTGTATCAAGTAAGTACCCATCCCACCTACAGTATGAAATTGTAGGCTTAGAGTATAAAATGTGTATATGTATACTTGTATGTATATCAGGTGTATACTTGTATGTATGCAATACATAAGTATTTATAAATAAAAGAAAGGGTATACTTGTGAGTATATGGAATATATATATGCCTGAGCGTATATTAATGCATACCAGTATGTATTTTATGTTAAGTACATGTTAGTACATTATGCTATATATACCTGAGCGTATATTAATGTATACCAGTGTGTATATAAAGTATGTACCTGTATGGTCTATATCGTACAAAAGTATTTATGTAGATTATGTTATGTATAACATGTACTCATCACTTCATGCATGGTATGTTAACCATAATAAGTGAATTGGTAATGAATCACCAAAAGTTAAGAAAAGTGTCGTACCGACTCCTGACTCAAGGGGAGTTTAAGGATTAGGATGGTCACGGTGTTACGTAGACCTAAGTGCGCAATGGTACGAACACTTGGGTCCTAGTTAAAGATAAGAAATGATAAGGATAATGGAGGATTATAAGAAAGCATAATATGATCATGCATTTTATTGAATGTGCATTGGGTTTATATGGGATTACTGGGCGTTAGCTCATTAAGTTTTCATGCTGTAGGTATTCCGACAAAAGGTCAGAATAAATCATAATGATGAGCTGGCGGACGGATGATGTGTGCAGACTGGGTATGGTTTCCGCCACAGTATGTTTTCCGCTGTATGATATTTTAAAATTTTGAAAGTAATGTTTGATAAGCTATATTGTAAGAGAAGGATGGTTATGTAAACACAAGTATATGTATGTATCTCAAAGGTTATTAAACAATATATGTACAGTATTTGTATAAAAAAAAAATTCCTAAATTTTTGCCCTAAAGTAATGAAGAAAGAGTTTAATCATAGCCCGAAAAGGCGGGTTGTGACAGTTGGTATCAGAGCGGAAATCTTGTCATCCTACTGCACATCGTCGTCTGCTCCATTGCCATCGCTCAAGAAGATAGTTTGATTTTAAGTATAAGAATATTCAGTACTAATTTGTGTGATACTGTTATGTTAATTACGACAATAAATATAGTATATGGCGGAGCCGCATCATGATCATGATATGGAAGCTGATCAAAGAGCCAGCATTGCTTTTCAAGAGGAGATGCCACCGCGGAATTAGAGAGTCGGCAGCCAATGGTGTAGACCGAATGGCTTAGTTAAAGTGATTTTAACGCTTGTCATATGCCACCGCATCTTCTAGTTTTATTGGCCTCAGGATTATTGATGAGGGAAGCCTTAGTATATGGTTAAGGATTGAACTTGACAAGCAACCACGAGATGGTAAGGTTTTAGAGGATAAATTCTAGCTAAGTTGCACCCATACCACCAGCAAACGTTATTCCAGTCTAGGTGATTCCGATGTTAGGGCGGACGGGAGACATCGATTGTACCTGCAAGTAGAATCGATATGGGGAAGATACGTAGGCGAACCGATAGATCATTTCATTCTTAAATTTCGCCGTACTAAATACCATGATTCCGCCACAATTACCCTTATGGTGCATTTACTATCTAGTTTGGAGAGATCTTCCCAACATGGTCCAGCAGCGAATGCCGTATCCTGGAAATTACTTTAGTATCCATGATTCTCTTATGGCGACATTACATGCAGATTAGAATGTAGCCGCACCATTAGAAGATCCTCCAGTAGGTATGGATGATGATGATGATGCTGATGATGATAATAATGATAACATTGATGAAGAGCCTGTGCCTCTAGAGCCTATAATCGCAAGTGATGATAAGTCGACTGATTCGGATATGGAGGAAGAAGAGGAATCCTAAGGAGGGTTCCGAATATAGTGGCATGTTTAAAGTCGAGTTTGACAAAAAAAGAAAATCTTTGTGTATTATGACGTACATAGATGAGATATTAGTACATTTTTGGGCTTTGATGCCTTTGTATATGCATGTATGTTGGTTAGTGGTGCCTTCTTGGCAAGAAGATATATGTAGCCAGAAGTGATAATTGCTCTCGGAGATGATATGAATAGTATGTATGAAAGGAAAGTATGTATGTATGTATGTTAGTTATGCATGTAATGTTATGGAGAATGTAAAAAGGAAATGAAAGAGGTTATGAATGAAATACATGAAGTGAATGACATGAAATGAAATGAAATGAAATGAATGTATGAAGGGAAATGAAATGAAATGTAGAATGCTTATGAAATGAAATGTATGAATGTTTATGGAAATGAAATGTATGACGCAAGATTGAGTTCATGTAATTGTGTATGTTTGCATGTATTTATGTTTTGAATACATGCAGTTATGAGGATACTATTAAGTTAATAGTATGTACTAACATAGTAACGAAAATACATGATAGATATAACGATTGATATCAATGGCTGATATACCAGCTGCTATGGCTGTTTCGGTAGTATCCACTACTGATTTATGAAAGATTCGGAGAATAAAGGCCCTGGAATTAATAGATCTACAACCCTTAGAGGCCGACAATTGGCTTACAGGTATAGAAAGGGTTCTGAAATTTATGGTACTTAGTGACTATGAAAAAGTCCTATGCGCTTTGTTTTCTCTCACTAAAGATGCTAGGAGACAGTGGGAGTCGGTAGAGAAAAAAGGAATGTAGACAAAATGACAAGGCAGATTTCGTTGAAAATTTGGCAGGGCTTATTTTAATGTAGAAATCGTGGCAGCCCAACAAGAAGAATTTAATAATTTTAAGCAAGACAATATGTCCGTAGCTGACGCTGTAAAGAGGTTTAATCAGCTAGCACGGCTTTGTCCCGAGTTAGTACCCACTGATCGGGAACGAATAAGACGGTTAATGAGAATGTTCAAAATCGACAATGCCCTTGTGGTCGATATTGGAGGGCAAGCTCCCAATGATGTAAGGATTGCATCAAACGGGCGACCAAAGCTGAGTTTAGAATTGCCCGTAATAAGGAAGAAAGAGCAAGGATTTTCAAAGCATAGGAGGAGAAAGCTTTGACCAAGAAAGTCAAGCTATACAAGTAAAAGGACAAGAAAGTGTTCCAAGTCAAGGGTCGTCTTAGAACGTTCAAGCAGGACGCAACTACACTGCTAACAGTAAGAGGAAATGAACGTGAATAGTGCAAAGAAATCAAAAGTTCAACCCCATAAGAGGATTAAAGATGTAGGAAATAACAAACCCCTTTGCAGTCAATGCAGGAAAAGACATGTAGGGAATGCAAGGCTAGCACAACAAGTGCTATACCTGGGGAAAGAAGGACATTATGCCAAGAATTGTTTTTCTAATTCCCAAAGTTAGAACAGTCATGCTCAGTAGAGGTCTCAAGGAAACCAATTGCATACGGTTCAAGTTCAGGCACAAATTGAAGTCCCTAGTGTTAGTCAAGGGCAATTAGAAGCTCCGGAACCAAGTGGGCGAATTTATGCCTACATGAAGAAGGAAGAAGATGCAGGAACCTCATCGGTGGTGACATGTTAGTTTTTTGTTGCCAACACTGATATATATTTTATTTGATTCCGGAGCAACATATTCGTTTGCATTGCTTAAGTTTGCAACGAATAGGAAGTAAAAGAGATAGGATAGAGTAAACCTTTAGAATTGCACTACCCTCTAAGGAGGTATTAAGTGCTGATTATTGGTTACGTTATGTATCGATAGTCATATGTGGAAGGGAATTGTATATTGATTTTAGAATAATCGATATACAAGATTATAACGTCATCCTAGGAATGGATTTCCTAGGGAAAATACCCGGCAAAGATTAGTCATCGATACCGCAACATTACGTGTCAACCTTCCGGAAGTGAGAAGTTTATGTATTTAGGGAAAGTTCCCAAAGCTCTCAAGGCGTTGACTTCTGCATTAAAGGCAAAGAAGATATTGGAAAATGGATGTACCGGTTATCTGGTGAACCTACTAAGGAAAGATAAAGAAGCTCAGTTATGACCAGAGAAGGTCCCCATAGTGAAGGAATTTATTGATGTGGTTTCGGACGAGTTACAGACTTACCACCAGAACGAAAAATTTCGTTTGAAATCGAATTGACCCTCGAAAAGCCACAATTTTTTTAGGCGCCATATTAAATGACTCTTGGGAAACTCAAGAAACTTCAGGTGCAGCTAAAGGAAATATTGGACAAGGGGTTCATCCGACCAAGTTATTCCCCATGGGGAGCACCTGTTCTATTTGTTAAGAAGAAGGATGGAATGTTATGAATGTGTATTGATTATCAGAAACTAAACAAGATCTCGATTAAGAACAAGTATCCACTCCCAAGGATGATGATTTGTTTAACCAACTTAAAGGAGCGTCAGTATTCTCAAAGATTGATCTACGCTCAAGATATCATCAACTTCGAGTTAAGGAAAAAGATACCAAAGATGGCGTTCCGAAACGTTATGGACATTATAAGTTCTACATCATGCCTTTTGACTGACCAATGCTCTAGCAACTTTCATGGATCTCATGAATCAAAGAGTACCTCGATAAGTTTGTTATGTCTTATCGACGATAATATACCCAAGAACGACAGAGGAACATGAAAAGTACTTGAAGGACTGCATTATAATTATTGAGAAGGCATCAATTGTATGCCAAGTTCTCAAAATGTGAGTTTTAGCTGGAGAAGGTTCAATTCCACGACACGTGGTGACACAAGAAGGAGTATCTGTTGATCCTTCCGAAGTTGAGCAATGAATAAGTGGCCTACACGAAAAGTATGTCAGAAATTAGAAGTTCCTCGGTTTAGCAGGCTACTATCGACGTTTGTAGAAGGATTTTCCTGACTTGCAGCACCATTCACTGCACTTACATGAAAAGCAACAAAGTATAAATAGACTAAGAAATGCGAAGAAAGTTTCCAAGGATTAAAAAGGACGACTTACAAGTACACTAGTACTGACAATACCAGATCCGAACCATGGAACGTTTGTGATCTATAGTAAAGCATCAAAATAGGATTGGGAGCCGTATTTATGCAAAATGGAAAAGTGATTGTTTATGCATCCCAACAGTTAAAGGATTATGAAAGGAATTATCGATGTATGATTTAGAGTTAGTGATGGTTGTTTGTATTGAAGATATAGTGTCATTACCTATGTGGAGCTAAGTACGAAATTTATACAGACCATTAGAGTCTAAAGTGCATCTTCATACAGAAAAGCTCAACATGAAGTAGCAAAGGTGGCTAGAGTTAGTCAAAGACTACGACTGAAGATTTTGTATCACCTGGGAAAGGCTAATCAAGTAGCCAATGCCCTTAGTCGTAGAACAACGTCCTTGCTAGTAATGGTATAGATGATACCAAAACCTCTCCAAAAAGGATTTGATAGAAGCAGAAATAGAGCTAGTCACAGGAAGATTAGCTAATTGATCCTTTCAACCAACTATGTTGGAGAATTAAAAGAGCGACAAGAAGCAGATCCGTCGCTACTTAAAGTTAGGAATGAAGTTCTTAAAAACAAAGAAACAGAATTTAGCATTTTGAAAGATAGTATCCTTGTTACAAGAGTAGGATATACATTCCCAATGATGAAGGATTAAAGAAGCAAGTATTAGAAGAAGAAACTCATGAAACACCATATGTGGCTCATCCAGGAGCTACTAAAATGTACCAAGATTTGAAGAACACTACTGGTGGAATGGAATGAAAAATGATATCGCATAGTGTGTTGGCAAATGCCTTACATGCCAGAAGGTGAAAGTTGAGCATCAATGGCCAGTAGGCGAATTACACAAAAAAATTGAAATCCTAGAGTGGAAATAGGATCAGATAACTATGGACCTGATAACTGGGCTACCCAGAACTACGGGTGGACATGATGCTATATGGGTAATTGTTGATAGAGTGACTAAATCAACTTATATCCTACCCATTAAACTCAGCATTTTGTAGAACGACTAGCTGAACTATACGTAACCCAAATAGTTAGATACCACTGAGTTTCAAAGTTTATCATTTTTTTATCTAATGGTAGATTCACTTCCAAGTTTTGGAGAAGTGTTCATCAAGCAATGAGAACAAAGCTGACATTTAGCACAGCCTTCCACCCATAAACGGACGGTCAATCAGAAGGACCATCCAGACTTTAGAAGATATGTTAAGAGCATGTGTGCTAGATTTTAAGAGAGGATGGGATAAAAGCTTCCTCTGATCGAATTTGTATACAACAATAGTTATCGAAGCTCCATTGGTATGGTTCCATATGAAGCTCTATATGGAAAGAGATGTAGACCACCTTTACATTGGTACGAAACCCAAGAAAAGGCGTTGTCAACCATAGATTTGTTAATAGAACAACGGAAGAGGTAAAGTTAATTGGTCAACGAATGAAAATGGCTTTTAGTCGACAAAAGAGTTATGTTAATCGACGACGGAGACCTTTAAAGTTTCAAGTACGAGACTTGGTCTTTTTGAAGATAATGCCCATGAAAGGAAATTGTAAGATTTAGAAAGAAAGGAAAGCTTAGTCCAAGGTATATTGGACCATTTGAGATCTTGAAATGGATAGATAATGTAGTTTAAAAGTTAGCCTTACCCTATAATCTAGCATTAGTATACAATATATTCCATGTGCTCATGCTAAGAAGTATGTGCCAGACCTTTCACATGTTCTTCAGGGAGGAAATTGACATACAGGAGAATCTTATGAAAAAAAAACCAAGTTCAAATTCTGGCATAAGAAGAGAAGGAATTAAGGAACAAGAAGATATTTCTCGTCAAAGTTTTATGGCGTAACCAACAAGTAGAAGAAGCAACGTAGGAACGAGAGAATGAAATAAGGAAAGACTACCCAAATTATTTTGATTTTCGAGGTTGAAAATTCTTAAGGGGGGTAGATTGTAATGACCGAAAACGTCATCAAAAAACCTAATATTTAATTAGGTTTAATTAATGAATTTATTCTTAAAAATGTAAATTTTGTAAAAATTGTAATTTATGTGAAAATTACAATAAAATATGATGAGTAACATTGATTGCAAATTTTATAGCATATGTAATGCAATGGTGGATATTATAAAATACAAATTTTATGAGTTTGATGACTCAGAGATTTGATTGGCCTCAAAAAGTAAACGAAAAGTAAGTTAAATATTTTTATACAGTCTAAGGATAGAAAGTACACCGAATTAGCCACGGCAGTATAGGAAAAATACTGTGTGGTGAAAAATTACACAGTATAAATTTTTAACTCCACAAAGTGGACATTTGCTTGAATTCTATTGGGCCAACAAGCCATGCAATGTGGCCCAATAAGATGAGGACAATAGTGGTATACTCATGGGTTACCATGAGTCACCAAATGTGATAAGCATGCATTTATGGCAAGTTTATCACAATTTTCTTTCTTTTCTTTCCATCCAAGCTTCGGCAGCCATGTCCAGCTCTCCAAAAAATTTTCTCAACCCTCAAATCTTGCAAAAATAACCCCAACAAATTTTACAAGCAAGTACAAGGATTTTCCCACAAGTTTAAGGTAAAATCCTAAACTTTTAATGGTTTTCAAGGATTTTTCATGGGCAAAGGACAAGAGATTAATCTATGGTATTTTGTATGGAAAGGAAGCTTAGGAGGGAGTCTAAAAGGATTTTGAAGGCTTCAAACCAAAAAGGGTGTTATTTTGGTAAGTTTTAAGCTTTAAGTTTGAAATTTTATAGATTTTGTTTTGATTTTTGTTCTTTCAAACCCATGAGGGGTTTTGAACATGTATTTGATGGAAGTTCATGTATATGTGGTGTATGATAAGTTTGAGTTATGGAAATTTTTGTTTTAGTGTAAATCGGCAATTTTGTAAAAATCATATTTTTGTAATTTTGAGGTTAAACTTTGCAAAGATGATGTTGAGCATGGGAATGTATTGATTAAGGTATGAAATGATTTCTGCAGGGGTAAAATTGCAAGTTTGAAATGGATTTATGTAAAAATGCCATAGGGACTAAATTGAAAGAAAAAATTCCTCTCGGCAGAATTGGAAATTAGCCAAAAACACCCCTGTACAGTGATATTTTGGAAAAAGTTAAAACACAAAAGTTATAGATCTTGATGAAACTGTTAGGCATTGCGAACGGTTCATCAAAAAACTGAATCGTTTATGAGATTTTAATTTTTCAAGAATTATGGAAATTGTGAAAAATTTGAAAAAGGGGCAAAAACGTCATTTCTCAAAGGATTTGAATATGGTACTTTGAGTAAAAATGATCCTTGACAAAAATAGAAAATTCTGGTGCAAAGAAGTAAATCTTAGTTTCGGGGGCAAAAAGGTCAAAATTTTCGGTTCATGGACTAAACCGCAAAGTTTAATGAAAATGGGGCATAATTGAGAAATAAAGAGATTTGACCCACTAGGATGTATTTTAGAATGAATATATGGTTATTTTATAAGAATAACGAAATCGAGCTCGGTAGGTTAGTAAACCTGCGGAGGGCAAAATCGTTATTTCTGCCCAAATAACCCGAACTGCTTTGAAATGTTCCCAATGGGATAAGAAAACGACTAGAAAGGTTCACCCTTCGTTAGAAACGATATAGTGAAGTTAGATAGAAATAAGAAAAAACGGTGGTTTTTAGAGTTAAACATAGTAATGCAACTCAATTATTAACTAACAAATGTTTCGTATCGAAACATAGTAAAATTTGACTAATGGCTTTGTAATTGGCCAACAGGATCCTAGGAATCTAGAAGAAAGGATATCGTGGTTAAGTTGCCCGACAATTGTATCAAGTAAGTACCCATCCCACCTACAGTATGAAATGTAGGCTTAGAGTATAAAATGTATATGTATATTGTATGGATATCAAGGTGTATACTTGTATATATGCAATAACATAAGTATTTATAAATAAAAGAAAGGGTATACTTGTGAGTATATGGAATATATATATGCTTGAGCGTATATTAATGCATACCAGTATGTATATTTTATGTTAAGTATATGTTAGTACATTATGCTATATACCTGAGCGTATATTAATGTATACCAGTGTGGTATAAAGTATGTACCTGTATGGTCTATATCGTACAAAATATTTATATAGATTATGTTATGTATAACATGTACTCATCACTTCATGCATGGTATGTTAACCATAATAAGTGAATTGGTAATGAATCACCAAAAGTTAAGAAAAGTGTCGTACCGACTCCTGACTCAAGGGGAGTTTAAGGATTACAGTATGGTCACGGTGTTACGTAGACCTAAGGCACAATGGTACGAACACTTGGGCCCTAGTTAAAGATAGAAATGATAAGGATAATGGAGGATTATAAGAAAGCATAATATGATCATGCATTTTATTGAATGTGCATGTGGGTTTATATGGGACTTACTGGGCGTTAGCTCATTAAGTTTTTCATGCTGTAGGTATTCCGAAAAAAGGTCAGAATAAATCATAATGATGAGCTGGCGGACGGATGATGTGTGCAGACTGGGTATGGTTTCCGCCACAGTATGTTTTCCGCTGTATGATATTTTAAAATATTTGAAAGTAATGTTTGATAAGCTATATTGTAAGAGAAGGATGGTTATGTAAACACAAGTATATGTATATCTCAAAGGTTATTAAACAAATATGTACAGTATTTGTATAAAAAAAAAATTCCTAAATTTTTGCCCTAAAGTAATGAAGAAAGAGTTTAATCACAGCCCGAAAAGGCGGGTTGTGACAAAGATATGGTACTTTTGGACCCATAATTTCTTCTTCATCATCTTGAGGACGAAAAGGATCATTTTCACATCAAGGGATCGTACAACCATGGGAGAACTCATTGGATGGGATTTTTCTATATTAAAACACTTTAATACCTTTCAATTATGTTGATTGATGAACAAAAATCCTTTCCGATAAATGCTCAATCTGCAAGC